>JARKIC010001424.1:0-121597 GCA_029378375.1 Mycena olivaceomarginata
GTGGATAACATGGGGGTTCATGGAGTAGGTTGGATCCAGTCAGGAGATAGTGGCTGATGAAGTACTTCTCTAGGACTCTTCACAAGATATATACCTTTCTTGAGGCCCAACAGGATGGAAGTAAACTCAGGCACCTGTTTCGTTATAATGAAATGCAGAGCCTGCTCCAAGGTTGTCATGCAGGATTAGCCCAAGCTGCAGAAGCCTTCAATGTATGGTCTATATTCATATTTTCTTACAAAAGGTTGATTGACTGGGCTCAGATTACCACCAGGCCTGCAATGATCAGGGAAATTGATGCCATCAGGAAAACCACCCAGCTCATGCATGAAGAATTACTTGAACTCATTCAGACCCAGTCTGATGGTAGTACAACATCAGACAGGTCATCGGTATGTACACAGTTTACAGCCTCTTCATGCCCAACTCAGTGTGAGGCCGGTTTATCTGGGTCCAAATGACTCCAAACACAGGTATTGCACCTTATCTATAGATGAACTCTTTCTTACACTTTCTTGCAAGTTCAACTTCATTTTCAATGTTGCCTTCAAAGCCCAAGATCTTCCATGGCCGTGAATCAGAGGTAGCGATCATCATGAAAGTGCTCAGTCAGGAGTCACCCAGAATAGCCATTCTCGGAGGAGGTGGGATGGGTAAGACAAGCCTTGCAAGAGTGGCCTTACACCATCCAGACACATACAGTGCGACGCGAGATGATAAGATACATCGTATCTGCTGCGGGGCCCGCCGGCGGAATCCTTAAGGAGCCAAGGGTGACACAGCATAAACGCGGCCGCAGTGGGGGATGGCCGACCACACTGCGGATGTGCGATGGACATTCGTACGAGGACCAAGGCTTATAGTTTGCTTGCTTCGTGTGGCCCCATACGGTATGGGTCGCACCTGAAACTGAGCCCTGAGCCCCACATGCCGACGGGAGCTGAGCACGACCAGGTCCGACTGGGAGGAGAATGAGCGCGAGACAGGAGCAAGTCACAATGACGCACCATGACCAAATCCTACTATACTGTGACACACCGAGCAGACTCCACGCAGCCATAGACAGGTGCAAGGCGATGTGCTGCTGGAGGGTGGACTGCGCGTGGGTGAGTGTGCGGGTAGCCCGAGAGGCGCAATTACGATCATCAACAATAGCTTGATGCCCGTCAGTGCGACATGCACGGGGAACACCATCTCGATGAGCGGCGAGGAAGTGCTCCCGCTCAATGGTGAGCACGAGGATGGTCATCGCAAATGGGACGAGCCACGCAAAGATGAGGAGCGAGGCGCAGCCGAGGGTGGGGTGGAAGAGACGAGACAAAGCTGTGCATCAATTTGCACATGTCTCCTTCCCATCAATTGGACGTTCTTGCATGCCATGTACTATACTACAGCATTACGACCTTGTTACGACCACTAGTTCACGGGGTCACCCGTCACCCCGTCACCACAAAAGTTCACTGGATTGAAAGTTCACAGTTCAGCAATCAGCCAACAATTCCCATAAAAGGTGATCCGGCGAATGCCGGAGCGAAATTTTGCAATTTTCTAGGCCTATTTGGGCCAGGAAAACTCATTGTCACCGTCAGCAACCTTGATTAGTTCAGTTCACAGGCCTCCGTCACCCATCACCTGAACTTCCGGTTGTAATACTACAGTACTCAACCGCATGGCCTCGATGAGACCTTCACTTTGGCCACCGACATTCTCGTTTTCTCATTGGGTGGCACTTACCACTTCAGCAAAGTGCTTCCGTCTGCAACCGCGGTAGTCCTCAAGCAGATCATTGTTTCCCACAAAATGGAATGCGGGACACATATGATACGCTCTGGGATTCGTCTCCACCATTCCCTGGCCGGTCTAACAAAAACCAGATGTTTCTGGAAGCCAGAAGCAGGTCAATTCCATCTGACAGTTCAAATGTGTTACACACATCATACACAGGTTCCACACACTTGTTGTGTATCTGCATGAGCAATTCATGGGCCCGTGGTTGCCCTGCAGTTGAGTCAAAAGGTAAGACTTTGGTCTCCTGTGTCTGTATTATCCCTTCAAAATGGATCTAGAATCATAGGAAACAACTCAGAAATGATTAAATAAGAGGCAAGGCAAGTTTATATATATATATAATTACTTACTGCTAAGCCCCGGGCCTGGGCCCAAGCCCGACCCGACCCGGCCTCAAGCCCGATGGTTGGGTCGGGCCTGAGGTTCTCCCCAACCCAAGCCCGCCCAAGCCCGGCCCAACCCGGGAAGCACTATCTGGGAAGAAAGAAGATCTTGGTGACCTACTTCATGCCCAATTTGCCACCTGGAAAAGCACCAACAATGTCGCAAGACGGAAGACAGCCATCGAGTTCCCCCCAAACCTGCGAGATCTACTTCAACGACGTGCAGTCACTGTTGAAGACTGCACTGCTCAAATAAAAAAGCGCCCCGGCACCGCGACACCGCCTGAACTCGCCCCTCTCGGCGCGCGGAACGCCGTGCGTAAGAATGTATTAACGGAGGGCAGGGACAGCTCGAGTACAAGGTCGGTTTTTCTGTGCACACTGTATCGCGGGTCGTTCTATATTGAATTTCGTGGATGGAAGAAGTATTACCTGGTGATGTAACTTGTCAAGACGACCAGTGTTAGTGTACTCGTCGACCATCTGCGCAAGACACGCTTCGTCAGCGGTGCAGACACCCAGCGACAGAGTGAGTTTCCTGGGCTACCATCTCTGTGCTAAATTTGATCTCACCCACTCCCCGTCGAACCATACACTAGTTCCAGGGTCGGCTAGACCCACTTAGTCAAGGTTCGGCAAGGTGAGTCTGGGTCTGGCAAGGTCTGGCAAGCCGACCACACCGGCTCTGTGCAGCTGACTACACACAGCTTTCGCGTAGGTTTGGGTAGCCCATGGCTGGCGGGCTACACTGATGTCATGCAGATCAGTGTAGATCAGTGTAGGTGCATGTAGGTGTGTCTGTCTCAGTTTTGGCACCTAGCTTGACCTTGACCTGGGCTGCACTGACTCTGTATTGTATCCAATGCCAGGTAATGAGCATTCTGTGCATCCTCACAGCCATTAACGAAGAATCTCTCTCCAATACTACAAGTCATTCACCCGCTGCAAATCAGGTATGTTTACCTCTGGTTAGGTGGCCAGCAACACCTTAACTGACCTACCCTGGGCTGAACTGACCTCCCTTAAGATACAAACAGCTGCACTGACCTGCCCAGACCTAGGCTGACCTACACAGACTGCTTCTAGTCACCTAGACAGACCCCTCTGTGCAGCTGTGGCAGGTCCCTGGCCTCAGTCTATTTCTAGGGGGGGTCGGAACGTAGTGATAGTGGTAGTACCGATATCCAAGGACGACAATATCATTGCCGGGTCGCTCAAAATGTCGCTTAAGTGCCCTGTGCGTGTCTCATCTTCTTTCAATAGTTCAAAGTCATTTGACTCCATTTGTCCCATCCTCGCACAGCTCAGCTTCATGCGCATCAACACGCCCTGCCGGTCTGCAAAATGCACGCACCTCGCAGTGCTTCGACGCGACGTCGTGATACTTCATGATGGATCATACGACGACCTGGTGCGCTCCCTCCCTTCCGTGCCTTTCGCTCGCCTCAGACTGGCCTACTCTCAGGCTATGCCTCGTGTGCGGAAAACGTCCTCGACTGGCGGGAGCTCATCATGACGGGCACATATTTTTCTTGGTCCTCGCCCGCTAACCAACCGTCTCCTCTGCACAGATTCTTCGCCGAGATCCTTAAGACGACGTCCGACAGTGTCGACGACGTGCTCGTGGAGGCAGACGGCGAGTGGAGCACCGCCGACGGGAAGTACTCCTCCGCCTCCGCTGCGAAAGTGGCGGACGGCGCGCGGTATGATTATATCGACTGCGACAGCGATTGACCAACCCCCTTCCTCAGCCTCGGTTTTTCTTAGTGCGTCACTCCTTGGCCTTCCGCCGATCTCCGTTCAGCCACTTATTGGTGTACTTGGCAGGTACTTCTTATACTTACTCCATCCGTCCCTGTATCGCAACCCACATCTGTGAATGAACACCCGATTAATTTAGTACTTGTCAACCTTGTTACTTTCCATCTTATTTTCATCGACGGGTACACCTCTCGCTCTCTTTTTTCCCCCTCTAACCCTCGCGCACCAACCGATCCAGGCGTCTCCCCCGCGCTAACTCTTCGCCGAGACCCTCAAGACGGCATCCGCTAGTAGAGGCCTCCCGCGTTGGAACTACTGGAGGCCGTTGACGATTCGTGGATCACTGAGTCATGACGGCGATCGTCGATAATCAACATCTGCCGATGGCCACCACTGTCCACTGGCGGCAAGCAGCGGCCAGCGACTTTGCTAGTTGCGGGTATATTACTCGAATAGTGCGTGTGTTGTACAACATCCGAGGTACGAGCATTCTTTTGTTGTAGCCTGTCTACGAGACCCTACTACATACGTGTGTTGTCCCAAATCTGAGCCGTCATCGCAGAGCAACGACAGTTTTTAATGAGTGTGTGCATACAGTAAAAGTCACTACGTCGCACTGCCTACATCGCAAATGAAAAGTGTTCAGAGTCCCTGCAACAAGCCCTTCGGCCCTCGATTACCATTTACCACGCCGCCGTCACGGACGAATTTACACCCCATCCCATTCCGTCCGGTCTCGCGAAAGAAGCCGTCGTGATCGACATAGACCGGCGCTCGATTGCTTAAATTATGAACCACGTCCTCTGCTGTGAGCCGAAGCCATTCCAACACTGGGCGGGTGACCCAGCGACCGCCACCTGTTTTGAACCATCCCAGATGGCCACCGCACCTTGTACGCGCGAGAACGACATTCGGACTGCCCCCCGCATCGGCTGGAACCGCACGAACAAGGGGGTCATCAGTCGAGTTGATCGCCAGAAGAGGAACCGTGACGTCTTTCAAGACGATGTGGCTCGACGCCCAGTCATAGTATGCGTCCAAACTGGGAAAAGGGAACATTGGCTCCGGCCCCCCGACCCGGCTCGAGAACGTGGTGTCGAAGAATGACAAGGTTGGATACCGCAAAGCAAGGGCTGCGGGGAGCGCCGCTCCGAGAGGGTGATCGTGAAATGCACGCAGTGCGACCTCGTTTTGCACCAACACCTTGCGCAAGTTCATACCCATTCCTCTGGCCCAAAGATTCTTTCGGAGGAAAGTAGCATGGAGCCTGAGTTTTCGAGGTATATGTCAACATATCCAGGATCGCCCACTCAGTGCTCACATTTGGCTGTTCAACACGTTGTCCCATGGCTTCAGGTATACCCGCGGTAAGTGAGGGAACTACGGACCGAACTGCTACTCACACAAGCCAACGCGCACCCAGAGACAAGCCGGCTTGAAGCGCCTTCTTCCGCTAAGTATCGGATAAGTATACCTGCTCCCATCGAAACCCGACGCCAAACAGCGGAGCTTGCGGATAGATTTGCGAAATATAGATCAAGGCCAGTCTGAGATCATCCGTGTGTCCGGGTGTGTACAATCTGGGGCTCGTAACCGGCACTCCCGCACCTGACGGCTCATAAGATGACCACTTGACGAATGCAGCAAACATTTCTCACATCCTCGTAGGTTCACCACAACGACACGGTAGCCCAGTCCACCTCTTTTGACTGGAGTTGATGCAGGAGACAGGATTGCACGGATGTACGCTTCGTGTGAGCCTAGAATAGATATTGCGTCAGCCAACCTGGAATTGTAGGTAAAATTTACTTGCCGCCAGTGAGCCCCGGGACCGCAACAATTATCGGACTGTTATCGTCTAGGTGGCTGGTGTCGATGGGTGCGAAGTCGAGACCTCTTTTGACACGAGATCAGCTCAACACACCAGTTTCATCACCCGACGTACAATGTACCCCCATCGCTAGCTCGTAGAATTTTTCTACGGGGGGTTGGTTGACTCCAGGATCGACCAAGAACTCTAGAAGGACAGCCGAGCTTACCGCTCATACCACATTTTGTCCACCTCTGAAAACTTTCCCATACTTGCGTACAGTGTAAGTGCATGTCCGCTGCCAATGATATCAAGACAAGACTCTATCAGAAGAGTTGACAAATGCTCACTTGAACAACCACCATGGGGTTCGATAATCGCGAAAGAGACTTGGGCATTTGCTCTCGACAAGCGACTGCAAAGACTCTTCCTCCGAACCTTCCGACTTCGTGATGGGTAGGGATATTGGAGTAGCGGGGAATATAACTCTGTGTTTTCTCAAAGGGAACTCCACCGACATGGTCAGAAATGAGCGAGAACACGGACGTGGGTTTGGTCGTGGCACGGCAATGCGCGCACACACAATGGCGGTGCCTAGTGATCGGGATCTCATCTGGCGATGACAGATGGGTCGAGGCGTCGAAGAGGCTGTGGTTCTATATTTGAGAAACCGTGAGAAACCCGCCTTCGGCACGCACATTACTGTGATATAGTCGAGCGTTGAGTAAGGACAGCCTGAGATTCGCCGTACCCTGCTTCGCTCTATCGCACCGAGCTTGGAGCGAAAACAAGTGGTCTTTCTGTCGACCGGGGAGGTCGGGGCGGGGCAGTGGCGCTTCCGATCGGCGGGGCCTGCGTTTAAACGCCGTTCTATTTCTTGCCGTCTATACCTGGTCTTTTGCGATGCGGCCCAGCATATAAACCCCTAGCATTGCTCGACCGTTGTGTTTCAATCACTCCGCAACATAGCATTTCTTCCACTGGCACGAGGTCATTGACTGATATCTGGAACCGAATCCCTGGATCCATTCTTGGGTGACAGGCGGCGTTTGCTACTCGTGTTCGGTGATATGGGGATCAACCACGGGCACATAATGTATCGTCTTGGGTACCGCTACTTTCCTTGGTGTCTCCGTACCTCTTGTTGATAGGTTTCCGGCTTGTTGTGAGTCTCTCATCTTTCCCTCCCCCTTATGACTATCGTCGAGCTTGACGTTGCTACAGTGTACCAGGACCAGTATGTATTCTGGCTCTGTCGACCGATGAACTGACTTTGTTTCTGTGTAGACGCCTTCGGCGTTCCCTCTTCCTCACAGGATTCGGTAGGCCCGCCCTCTGGCCATTCCCACCAAGGCGCTGATGTCTACAAGTCGTAGTGCTGTATGACCACCTGCTCACATTGAGCTCCGAAGTAAAGTACATATGGACTCCGAGGTTCAAACGCAGCTCTGCATGGTTCTTGACTTTTCGATATGTGATTCTTCTGGGAAATCTCACATTGGTCCCATTCTTCCTGGGAAACATTGATGCGGAAGTACGTGTATTCTCCGTTTGGATGCCCACAACTATTAAATATCCACAGAGGTAAATTTGTCTGGAATTATTTCTACCTCTGCCATGAACAATTTCTGCAGTTGCGCAAAACTTTCGACGGTTGAGAATTATGTACTTGTGGTGCAGGAGTTCTTCATCGGATGTACGGGGAAGCTCCTCTTGTTGTTATTTTTATTCTTACCCACTGGCTTCTGGAAAGGCACCCTTTCCCTTCGAGTCTGTGCGATGTATGGGTTCAATCGACGAGTGTTCATTTCTCTGTCCATCGCTGCAATAACGACCGTGGCATTTGGCGCTGTAAGTCACGATTCCTCCTTGACTTCCGACCTGAACGTTAATCATTACAATTTCAAGTGGGCGATAGTTGGCCCTAAGATATTTCTAGAGACATCTGTGCCTGGCTGCCACACCGTGACACCTCACGATCAGCAAGTTTTCACAGAATCCAGATGATTTTGATCTCATAATTCCCTAGGTCAATTCGCGAGTATCCTCCTTGCACCAGTAGCTGGACCAACTGACCGTCTACAGGCGTGGCCTTGGCATGGGAGGCGCAGTATGTCCCCTCACAGTTATCCTTACTTGGAACACCGACTGAATCGTGTTCCTTGAGACTTGTATGCGATATTCTCATCTTGGGCATTACCCTTCGCCGTGCATATACCTACCATAATCACCTGGGCTTGAGGTCACCTTCGCTTCTCCGAACCATGTTCCGTGACGGTAAATTCCTTTCCATTTCGTAGGCTTCTTCCAACTGAATCGCCCCAGGCGCGGTATATTTCGGGTCTGTATTCAGCTTTTTCGAGGCCCAAGCTCACACAGTCGAACAGAATGATAGCCCTGGTCAATTTGGCAAATATGTCATGATATACGTGTGTGTTCGTTCGCCCTTCTCCGACTGATTATTGATGAACCATTTACCAGTCAGGAGATGTGAGTAGCTCCACATTCATCGATACCTCACACTCGTGGATTTTCAGATCATCACCGCTGGAAGTCTAGCTTGGTTTGCGTGCTCGTACGTCGGTATCTGGATCGCACGACTCAGACATTGATTGATATGCACAGTATTTCAGCGACCATGATCTCAAGACTCATGCTTAATCTGCATGATGCAAGCAACCGTCAAATTGATTTTCAACCCTTGAGTGTCGAATTGGAGCCCATTCGATTTCGGGACGGGGATCGACTGTGACAGGTGTATAAAACGGATATACATATTTAAAGCCCCTTGCGCAGCAAGTTTCCATTTGGTTTCTCGTAATTCAACGATCAAGTGGACCTGTAGAACCAATTCTTTCCAAGAACGATGTTGGATCCGCCTGATCCCCCGGTTCAAGCCGAACCGAATCAGTGATGTATCGCCCGGGCCTCTTCGGTATTGACGATCATTGAAGAACGGCTGAATCCGGTCCCCGATACAGGGATGTATGAGCTCGCCTTGGAGCCAGCTGTTCTTGGCTGGTGGTTTCAATGCACCCATTTGCTAGAACCCTCTTTCCCGTACTCGGGGGGTGGTTACAGTGTTGAATCACGGCCACAGACTCCGCCCGTCCCGCGTTCTACTTGCCGAGACCTGAGACTACTCGAGCTTGTAATATTGGGGAGATCTGGATTACCTCAACTTCCCACCAGGCTGGATAAGATGCGCGCTATGACATCGGGGGCAGCCAACGAGGCATATGAAAATCATATGTGTTAAAGGCATGTGGCTCGCAGTTGGAAAGCGGTCCACAAAGGTGCCACTCACAAACAAAGGGGTGCTTTGTCGCATGCTTTGTTTCCCTGCACCAGAGAACAAAGCATGCAACAAAGCCTCCCTTTGTTTGCGAGTGGCACCTTTGTGGGCTGCTTTCCAACTGTGACCCACATGCCTTTAATACATATGGTATTCATATGCCTCGTTGGCTGCCCCCAGTGTGAGACTGCGTTTGGCCGGCTGACAATGCCGCTCCGGATCCCGCTGTCACATGGTTGTCGGAAAAAACCCGAATGCCTTTAGATGTCTCGCGACATGTTGCAAGGCGTCTCAAGCCGATTTGGTACCGGGTGGCTTGCAACACAAAGATTAGGCTTTTGAGATGCCTTGAGAGCCGGGGTGTGGATCTCAAGATGTCTCAAGGCGCCCAGAGGCCAAATGGCCTTGCAACCCGTCTCAAGACACCTGAAACCACTGCTCAAATAACAGGGCCTGCTGCCCCAACCATCATCCCATGCATTCAAATCAAACAAAAAGAAAATTGTATTCAGATATCGATTACTACATGAGCACAGGTAGGAGGGACGGGGAGGGGGGGGAAGGGTGAAAGAGACCTATAAAATGAAGTCAGTATGTGGATAGGGTGAACTTGGTGTAGGACGCACATGTAATGAACCACAGTGCCGAATTGAAGTGTCACCTGTCGGAAAGTAGTCAGGATGGAGGAGACATCAGGGTAGCATGTTTTGCGCACCTTGAGATACGACAAGGCGGGCCCTGTGGAAAGAGCACGAGTCAGCGAGATTTCTGGTATTAACAAAAACTGATGTACCACTGGCAGCAGAATGGTGCTTTGACCTATGCAAAAAGATAAGCATGTGTGCGATGGAAGGACCAAAACACACCTGTATGCAGCGACAGGATGAGTGGGGATGGGGGGGAGGGAAGGAAGAGAGGTGGAGTCACGTCGTGATGGAGTGGTTGATATAGTGCTGTACCGAAAGTAACATCATCACGCTCCATCTCGCCCAAAAATGCTCTGCAACTCAGCAAACGACTCAGTACCTTCCAAAATGACCCACGCGTAAATAACATTAAGGAGGCTCTCAGAGTCAGAGAATGATATTTAAACCATCCAAAGTCCGCCCGGCCGTAGACTCCGTGCCTGAAGCCTGGATGCCTTGGGTTGTCTCGATGATTGATGTGCTCAGAACCTATATAAGAAACACACAAATAACCTCACTTGACTCATGATCAGCACAGAAACAGTCCAGAGACTGTTCGAACAACCAACCAACAAATCAAACGACAATATCTGCACATTTCCAGAGATCCCGACGAGTTACAGCCCCTAGTACAGGGCCTTGTAAAGGTTGTAGGGAGAAGTTTTGTATCTCAAAGAGACAAAGAGCTAGCTGCGTAGAATGTGTTTCTAGACACAGTGGAAACATAGTTTCCAAACAAGATAGATTTATAGCTTCACAGTGTGTGTGTCCAAGCAACAAGTTGAAAGTAGTCCTGTAGACTCAAGTAAGGCCCCTAGTTTATAGGCCAAGAGTGTTCACAGAGCTTTCCCTAAAAGGCACTTTCTGAGCAGTGCACAGCAGTCACGTTTCCAAAGTTTTCCCTAGACGGTACTTTCTGAAACCCACTCTGCAAACAACAACAATAACATTTCTTTCAACAGAGTCCCAGTTCCAACAGATTCACAGAGTTCTTAACAGTTCCAGGCAGAGCCCAAGTGCGTCTCCAGAATAATATATAATTCAGAAACAAAATAAGATTTCGACTAATAATGCTACTCTATGAGATTGTGTTCACCGAGGATCCCAGATCAACCCGATGCAGAAGCATATAGCCTACTAGTTCGGGGGAAGATGCTGTGTCCATCGTAGAAACACCTCCGGATACTTATAAAACCGCCAAGACACAATTACAAAACCCAAAACACAATCCCAATGAGTCAAATGTCTGTTTATCTGCCTCTTTAACCATGATTCTGTCGGTTGTTCTTCCGAGCGTCACCTCCCATTGGTTCCCCACTGTGAGCACACCATGTTCCCTTGCCAATTACGAGGCAGGAACCCGTCAGCAGCACCCCTGTATTATTCAGAGGGTGTGTTGATCACTGATAGATCAGCACTGCACTCGTTTGACCTGTTTCTGCTTCAACTCAGCTCTCCCCTCTGTTACAAGTGCGGAACTTGATAATACTCCTTTGTAGGTTTTGGGAGATACCCATTTCTGTGGTGTTTCCCAGAAAGGATTCTTGAGAAAGAACCTTAGAACACCTTTAGAGTTGTGATCTGGATCCTCGGAATAGCTGACCACCTGTTTCGGTGTATCCGCATTCAATGGAAAACCGGAAACTCTAGCAACCAAAACACTTGTGACCCATGTGTCCCCTTAGCGTTGATAGGGTGTGTACCAAAACATGCATGAAAACACCAGTTTTTATTTCATTTTGAACCTATTAGTGGGCAGAAGTGAGGCATTAGATTATGAGCATACACCCTTCCTGGGTGGTAGGCTACACTATTGATGGCCGAAAGTCAGTGTAACAAACCAACTATAAGGATTGAGTAGACTTGACAGGCAGCCCAAAAGGCTGTTACGTCCTGACTATGATATTCTACACTGAGCTATAGATGGTGGCGGTAAGCCATTATCTTATGCGCTGGAGGTGAAACATCAGGGAACTACTCAGGATTATTGACTTGCCATCTCAACGGCCTCTGAATAGTCTGATGACTATTAAAACAAGATATACGAAGTCAGGATTGGTACAACCACATTAGGCCGCCAGGGATATAGTGCCACACCATTTTGTGTATAAGGCCAACTGATTAGATTAGGATGAAGACTTGTTACCGAGTTAATCATCACTGTGGTGACTCGGGCAGATCTGACCGTTAGAAAGATGCGGGCCTCGCATCAAGGATTTACTGATATGATTGATGAGGATCGACACTATAGAATAGCGCCGCGCTATATTTTACTAGTCACTATACTGGTCTGCCAGTATAGCACCGCGCTATCTTGTCAATCTGCTGAATATTTACTATGAGTTCCACTGAGCTTGTGAAGTGTGGGACTGATAGAGAAATTGAATAGAACTTGACTAAGACTGACTTCAATGACAGACTTGCTCAGTCAGAAAGAGGGAAACCAAGACAACTAAGCATGTCTTATGGCGTGCTAGAGAAATACATGTGGACTAGCCCCGGTAGCAGGTCATAATACCCATGATTGAGAATGTCTTCTATGCCATTGGCCATTCATTACTCGGGCTCCCACCCTTTATTGTTCCTATTCATTCCGTCTATCTCCTTTACTTCTCTCTGAAATGTATAAAAGCCAGCTGTGTACTCCGTATTAGCCAGTAAACTATCCCCCAGATATACGGGCAATATAGTAGACTCTAGATTTGTGAAAGAAATCAGATATACTTGCAGACACACAGAAAAGACTAAGAGATATGGGACGTCGAAAAGACTACCAATTGCATTGATATAAGAGCCCCCGCTCAACCTGCACCAACTCGTCTCCTGTAGCAGCGTTTTAGGCCTCCAGGACTAAGACTTGTTGTGTAAATCGTACTCTCTTGTCTCCTGTAGCAGGACTAAAGACTAGTTTGTGCTAGTAGAAGTGAAACTGCTGCCTTCAGTGTAACTGTCCGCGCCTTAGCCCAGTGTCCACCTTCTGTGTAACCACCCCCGTTTCGTTGATACCGCCGCCATTCGTGCAGCGTTGGTTGATATTGAAGTAGTGTCTGTCTGTTGATAGTCTGCCCTACCTTCTGCTTCTTGGCCAGCTGCCAGTAGTGTTAGGTTCTGTTGCTCACAAAGAAACTGAAGACTTGAACAGTCGAAGGTCTACTTGAGTCTTGATATTCTGTTGGTGTGAAGTCCCTGCTACCCCAGCATAACCGTGCTTAAAACCGCATAGTTGGCTATTGAAACAGAGTCTTATAAAACCTTTGTGCACCCTCTTGACGGGTGATACGTACCCTACTTCCCCGAACACACACACATGAGCATTAGGATCAGATTAGTGTTTTGTTTTGATTTTGGTTGGATTGTGATTAGTGACTAGCTTGCTTCACTCTCTAGTTGATTTCATTAGATTACACAGCCGCACCCTAGTGCACCGTTTCAGCGTCTCAACACAACACAATACATTTCCCAACTCCAGTTCCTTTGACCTGTTTTCATTGTTGAAGTGGATGCTGGAAACAAGTCAAACGAGTTCCTTGACTTGTTAATTGGCTGCACGTTCCCTTACGGTTTTCAGGGTGAGACTTGCCAATGGACATTCTAATTCCTTAGAATGTCCACCTGTTTCTCTGTGGCTCGCCCAACAGCTACCAGGAACCAGTACTGTTGCATAGAAACAACAGTTTCAGTAATGAGCACCATCAGAAACACACAAAATCACGTGTATCTAGCTATGGCCCAATTACTGGCTGATCATCGAGACTGTTTGCAACTGGCCCCTGCCTTGAGACACCTTTAAACTGTTGGCTAAAATAGCTTGCAACTAGCTACAAGCTGTCTCAAGGCCTCAAGCAGCATCAATCCATTGCAAGTTACTCGGGCTTTTTCCGACAGTCGAGGCTGATATTGAACTCACAGAAGAAAAGTTGAGATAGCAAAGGTCAAATTCAAAGAGATCCTCACTTCCCTCTGGGGACAAGACAACAAGGTTGAATCATTTTGCTTGGGAAGACTTGCAGATATCAAAGCACGGCCTGCTTTCGAATGGCACCTGGGATGGCCAGTGATGCACTGTGGACGTGCCTACAAATCCAAAGGCAAATTCACACTCCACAAAGCACTCCTCTTGTTGGGAGATGTGTTCCTTGTCACCAAAGACGATGAAACAGCCACCAATTTCTATATAGTGGCCCTGGATGGATTCACCCACATGGACATACATCACAGCCAGACACAATGCATGGTATGTATTTGGAGACCTAGCAAATGACCAAGGATTGGCTTCTGGATGACAGCCCACCCACTGTTTGAGCGGTCGTTGCAGGCCAAAGATGTGGCTCAAATTGATATCAGGCTTTTGACTGTGGACAAAGCTCATTAGAAGTTGTTGCAACTCACCACTTTGAGTACACTACATTCGGCACTGAACAGAGAAACATCTGAGGAGGTTGAAACCGTATGCATTGATGATTTCCCAGGAGATGTTTTTCTCTACCTCTGAAACAACTTCATGCTACACACTGTTCTTATGCACTCCTACCTTGTATTTAAAACCGGTGAAACAGTGCACTAGGGTGCGGCTGTGAAATCTAATGGATTGACTAGTGAGAAAAGCGAACTAATCACTCTACTCAAACCAACCAAAACCAAAACAAATCCTAATCCTAATACTTGTGTGTGTGTATTTGGGGAAGTAGGGTATGTATCACCCGTCAAGCGGGTGTGCAAGGTTGGAATAAGGCTTTTGTTTCAATAGCAACTATGCCTTTTAAGCACAGTTATGGTTTAAGCACAGTTATGCTGGGGTAGCAGGGACTTCATGCCAACAGGATATCAAGACTCAAGTAAAACCTTAGACTGTTCAAGTCTTCAGTTTATTTGTGAGCAGCAGAACCTAACACTACTGGCCACTAGCCAAGAAGCAGAAGGTAGGGCAGACTATCAACAGACAGACACTACTTCAATATCAACCAATCTTGCATGAATGGCAGTGGTATCAATGAAATGGGGACAGTTACACAGAAGGTGGGGGGTGGACGGTTACACTGAAAGCGGCGGTTTCACTTCTATTCAACAGCAAGTCTTTAGTCCTGGAGGCCTAAGCGCTGCTACAGGAGACAGGTTGGAGTAGGTTGAACGGGGGCTCTTATATCAATGCAGTGGTAGTCTTTTCGATGTCCCATATCTCTTAGTCTTTTCTGTGTGTCTGCAAGTATATCTGATTTCTTTCACAAATCTAGAGTCTACTATATTGCCTGTATATCTGGGGGATATTTTACTGGCTAATACAGAGTAAACAGCTGGCTTTTATACATTTTAGAGAGAAGTAAAGGAGATAGACAGAAAGGGTAGGAACAGTAAAGGGTGGGAGCCCAAGTAGTGAATGGCCAATGGCGTAGAAGGCATTCTCAACCATGGGTATCATGACCTGCTACTGGGGCTAGTCCACATGTATTTTTCCAGCACACCATAAGGTGTGCTTAGTTTGTCTTGGTTTCCATTTTTCTGACTGATCAAGTCAGTCTTAGTCAAGTCCTATTCAACCACTTGTGCTTTTAAGGTCCATAATCACGACATCCATGGTTTTCCCTTGAGCTTTGTGGGCTGCCATAGCAAAGGCTAGAATCAAAGGAACTTGTGTTCGGTTTACCAAGCATTTTCTACTGGAATCCAGGTGAATGAACTTTATGTCTACGGTTTCGGCAAGTATCGCTGCATGCTTCGGGGGAAGGTTTCAGCAACATAGGTCCAGTCATATCTGGTATGTACACAATGCAAGACTGCACACATCGCTCTCCTAATTCATTTTCAGTGTATTGGATCTGTTTGACAATCCCAGTGGCCCTATTTACAATCCCATTTTGAATGTCAAAATTCTGTGTGATCATAACGTGGCATTTCTAACACTATAGGCAGGCAGCTGAGACGGTAGCTTGTTTCCCCTGAATGCACTTTATAGGTAAGATGTTGATGCAATCCAGGATCTTTGTTCAGAGCTCCATGACTCCTCGTATCTTTTGTGTAACCGGAGGTAACTGAGCAAAATTGCCAGCAAAGACTCCTCCAAATAGTGCCGTATTCCCTTTTGCTTCAATCAATGCCTGACTACTTGGAGTAACAAAGAGCATCTTGTTGGAGTTCAATCCCGAAGCACGTCGAACACGTGGGAACATCACAGAACCTTCCGGAAGTTTCCTGCTCGCTGCATCGGTGAAGCCGACACAATGCTCGGGGATGATCAGTCAGCCCGAAGAAATCTTACTCACCTTCCTGGACTTTTGTAGATAGTTCTAGATATATTCTGTAGTATAAAAGCTGGCTACTTCAAGGCCACAATTAATTTTCTCCGAACATCAGTTGAAAGCTTCCATACCTTCAATAGGTTATGGGCCCCGAGCCCTACAACTGAACCAACACTTTATCAAACCTCTTACTGCTAAATCATCCTCACCAGCTAAACCCGAGCACAATGGCCACTACATCCGACATCACTTCGACCTATTTCAAGATCGAGCCGCTAAAGGGAGATAATTGGCTTCCTTATAAGCACCGACTTGAAGCTCTGTTAACTGACAGAGACTTACTCAGGTACATCAATGGGGATATCCCGGCGCCCCTGGCAGCCGATCCTCAAAACCCGACCGGGACAGAAGCATCAATGCTCAAGAGATGGATGGTTAATGACGCGAAAGCACGTAGCCAGATTATCCTGACATTATATGATGCAGAAATGATTCATATCAGCGGGGCGACATCAGCGAGACAAATGTGGACTCAGCTACAAGCGGTGAAGGAGTCGAAAGGAAAGCTTGGTATTATGGCAGCCTGCCAGCGCCTGTACCGCACCTTTGCAGAAGAAGGAGTTGACATGGTGGAGCATATTTCACAGCTCCGTAAAACACAGGAAGAACTCGCCTTAATGGGAAGTCTTGTATCTGACGATGACTTCATTATGCTCCTCATCACCTCACTCCCCAAATCCTGGGACACCTTTACTTCGGCATATCTTGGGTCCAACACGGGACTGACATCCGCTGTATCATCAGCTGTCAGCTCAAACCGCAAACCTGAATGCCGGTATCAAACTCTCACGCACTTGTTGTCATCCTGATTGACGGGGGACAGGCGACGCAAGGAGAAAGGAGGGTCCGGAGACAGCGCCTTTATGGCGAACGGAGGAAATAAAGGCCACAATCACACCGGGAACCGTCAACTCACCTGCAGTAACTGCCAGAGATCAGGTCACTTGAAAAAGGGCTGTTGGTCCAAAGGTGGAGACAAGGAGGGACAGGGACCCAGGCAGAAGAAGAAGAAAGGCCAAGGGAAGGGGAAGGAGAGAGCAAACCAGGCACAGACCTCGACCGAAGAGACAACCGATATCACATACAATGTTGCAGAGACCAAACCTCAATTTGATTCCCGTTTTTCCCGTTACGATTGGCTTGCCGATTCCGGAACGACATCTCACATGGCCAACATGCGAGAGGCATTTATTGACTACGTTCCGCTGCAGTCATCGACAATCAAGGGAGTTGCCGACCAGTCTGTTAAAGCACTGGGAAGAGGCACGAATCCGGATGAAACTTCCGAATTGGGAAAAACACGGTCACGCACACGATCAAAAATGTCCTTCATGCGCCAAATGCCACAAATTGCCTTTTATCCATCAGCCGCCTTGATGATGCAGGTTATAATGCACACTTTGGTGGAGGGAAACTGGAAATTATGAATGCAAACAGCTAATAGGCCAAGGTCAAAAGGTCCATAGACTTTACCCTCCTCGATGCCAGAGCACAATTGCCTGAGCAACCACGCGCGAATGCTGCACAGGAAATTTCTAAATCAACATGGGACGAATGGCACCGTCAATATGGGCACCTCGGAATCTCGGGCATAAAGCAATTACGCTCGAGAAACATGGTCACAGGGTTGGACATCGAAGAGTCGAGTGTTCCATCACCTACCTGCGAAGCGTGCATCCAATCGAAATTCCATGTCCGTCCATTCCCAAAAGAAGCCGACCACCGTTCTGACGTACCTGGAGACGTTACACACAGTGACATCTGGGGACCTGCACGCACCGTCTCCATCGGAGGCAACCGTTACTATATTCGTTCACGGATGACGCAAAGCGCCGTTGCACTCCTCTCTTCATGAAGAAAAAGAGTGAGGCATTCACACGCATTCAACATATGTCAATCTCATTGAACAAAAATACAAGTATAAACCAAAGGTCCTCCGGGTTGACAACGGGTCAGAACTTACGTCAAAAGCCCGTAAAAGAATGGTGTGCCGAAAAGGGGATAACTATCGAGACCACTGCGCCGTACTCACACCAGCAATTGGGAGTTGCAGAACAATTTAATCGGGCGCTTATTGAGCTCGCAAGAGCTATGTTAATTGCCAGAAACCTGCCTAAATTCTATGGGCAGAAGCAGTTGCACACGCAGCATATCTACGTAACCGAGCCCCGACTCGCGCTCTTGATGGCATAACCCCCGAAGAAGCCTTTACAGGCCAGAACCCGATATTTCGCACCTTCAGGAATTTGGTAGCGACGTCTGGATACTTACACAGGGCAACAAATAAGCGAGGAAAACTCGACGGCAAAGCAAAGAAATTTACCTTTGTTGGATATAACGAAGGGCCTGCTGCGATCCGCTATTACGACACCGCACAACGCCAAGTCCGTGAATCACGGAATTATGCGTTCAATTGGAACGAACGAGACAGCATAGATATATTTGTCACGGCCAACTCGGATATGCCGCTCGAGGGGGAGACAGGGAAAGGGGGGAGATGATGAAAATTCCGATCAGCAATCCTCGCGATCAGACGACGAAGCAAGAGCCAAGCGTACCTCAAAATATTGTACAGCCTGCTACACCTAATTCTACCACCCTCGCGCATTCCCAGATTCATAAATCCTTCATCGAATTCTGCTCCCACTACACCAGTAATTCCGGAACCAGAACGAGGGTCTCGAAGGCAGCGTACACAGCCTGATTACAGGTTATTGAATAATCCGCGCTCAAAACCCGCAGTCAAACCTCAGCCAGCTCCAGCTCCAGCAAACGAAAATCAAACAGATGCAGATCAGGCACCCAGCGCCAGTATGGCAGTTGAGGACGAAGCCGCTGATCTTGCCTTTACTGTTGGTTCTGCTGAGACATTGCCGGATTCCGATGATGTGCCAAGATCCTTGCCAGAGGCTAGAGATCACCATTATGGGATTATTGGAGAGTTGCAATGGAGGAGGAAATGGCCCAGTTAATTGGCATGAAGACTTGGGAGATCGTAGAGTTGCCGGAAGGAAGGAAAGCGATCGGATGCAAATGGGTTTATATTCGAAGAAACGTGACGAACACGGCAATGTGATCCAATACAAAGCACGACTCGTTGCACTTGGATATTCTCAGATCCCTGGAATTGATCACCAGGAGACCTTCTCAACCTGTCGTCCGACTTGATTCACTTCGCACTGGACTTGCCTTTGCCGCAATAGAGGACCTGGAGATCCAGGTACTCGACGTCAAAGGGGGCATTCCTAAATGGAGATCTCGATGAAGAGATTTATATGCTCCAGGCACCAGAATTCAATGATGGAACAGGAAAAGTCTACCGTCTCCGGAAAACACTTTACGGACTCAAGCAGTCCGGCCTCCGCTGGAATTTAAAGCTACATAATGCCCTCAGCAAACATGGCTTCAACCGACTCGAGGCCGATCATTGTGTTTACCTCCGTCAGAACGGAGAGGACTACGCGATCCTCTTGATTTGGGTAGATGACATTTGCGCTATCACTAATTCACCAGCTGAAATGACGAAAGTCAAGGCTATTCTCAAAGCCGAGTTCAAAATCAAAGACATCGGTGAACCGCGCTTACTTCTTGGAATCGAAATCACACGGAACCGGAACACCAAATCCATCACATTGTCGCAAAAGAATTATGTTGACACTATCCTGCGCAGATTCAAGATGGAAAACTCCTCACCCGTGTCTATCTCCACTTGATCCACACATTATCCTAGCCAAACGCGAAGACCAGCCCTCAGATAAAATTGGCGGAGGTCTTTACGCAGTTGCCATTGGATCACTGATGTACGCGGCCATGGGTACACGGCCCGACATCGCCTATGCAGTCCAAACCCTCAGTCAATTCACGTCTAATCCAGGACCTGAACATTGGACAGCCGTCAAACGAGTCTTCAGATATTTAAATGGAACTCGTACGTACGGAATCACCTACAGTGGTGCTGACGAGAGAGATTGGCCAATGAAACCTGTCGGTTACACGGACGCAGATTGGGGATCAAACCCCAACGACCGGAAATCAATTTCTGGCTATTCCTTCATGCTTGGAGGAGGAGCCATCGCTTGGAGTTCTCGCAAACAGAGCGCCGTTGCGTTATCATCCACGGAAGCTGAATATATTGCAGCTACTCACGCGACGCGTCAAGCCATTTGGCTTAGACAGCTTCTTGACGGACTTCCAATTCCACAGGAAGGACCAACAACCCTCTATGCTGACAACCAGTCAGCCATTGCGTTGTCACGCGATCCTCAATTTCACGTGCGTACCAAGCACGTTGACATCCAACATCATTTCATTCGTGAAAAAGTTGCTAATGGAGATATCGACATCATCTATTGCCCCACTCACGAAATGGTTGCCGACGTACTAACCAAAGGTCTGGCAAAGCCCAAGCACACCAAATTCTCTGGTGACATGGGAATGTTCAGGCTTGAGGGGGAGTGTTGGAGTTCAATCCTGAAGCACGTCAAACACGTGGGAACATCACGGAACCTTCCGGAAGTTTCCTGCTCGCTGCATCGGTGAAGCCAACGCAATGCTCGGGGATGATCAGTCAGCCCGAAGAAATCTTACTCACCTTCCTGGACTTTTGTAGATAGTTCTAGATATATTCTGTAGTATAAAAGTGGCTAGTTCAAGCCACAATTAATTTTCTCTGAACATCAGTTGAAAGCTTCCATACCTTCAATACATCTGACCATCAAGACTTAATCAATGAACAGATAATCAACACCTTCCCATATTGCAGTAAGATCTTTGCGTGTTTTCACTTGTGATGTCCCAGTAGACCGTTGATTCAGACAGAGTGCAGAGTGCAGAGTCATCCCCTTGATATTTCTGGCAGCCACACCCATGAACACAGCAAGTCACAGCCATCAGCTTTGTCCTCGCAGCCCGAAGAAATCCCTTAGAGCATTGATCACTCAAGATTTTCCTTTCCCACCGGGTCCAGCAAGAAACATTCTTAATTGCTCAGGCTGACTTTGAAGGCTATGGTGTGCAATAATTCCGAATTTCTGTGCTTGTTCCTTGTTGAGTGTCCATCTCTGCACATGGTTCTCTATATCAACATGTTGAACAGGATTCGAAGCGGGAACATTCTGCCGAATTTCAGGAACTTCATTTGGTGAGCAGAATGTGTTCCGGAAAGCAGATCTGTCATTGATCACAGTAGGCTGCTGCACATTGCTTGGGGCTGTTGGAGCCTGGATCTGAGCAGCTTGGAAGATGCATTTTTCCTTTGAAGATTTGCAGCGGCTGTCATATGCTTTGCCCATACATCTTCAAGATACGTATCCGTTACAAAATGAATGGCATGTGGCTGAGACTCATCGTCAGTCCCCATTGTTGGTTCAGTAACAGTATCTGAAATATTGTACAGGCCTGCCTCTTGTGCATAGTCAATGCTCTAAAATCGTTTCGTGAGGCGCTCAGTGATTTCTTCCAGATGATCAAGAATCATTTCTTCAGTCACATTGTCCCCAGCAAAGTCATTTGATTCCTTATGGTTTCGTCTTCACCACACGTCTTTCACAGCTCGTCTCGCAAGGTAGTGTCATTCAGCAAAATGATCATCACGGCTGTCTCGGCACTGATGCATTATCTGCATATTGCTCATCTTGTACTTGACAGACACAGAACAGTTGAGTTTAAATGATTTAAATGCATCTTCCTATGATTGATCCTCTGTCCTCAAATCTTTTGTGTGTTGCCAAGGCTTGAAAAATAGACAGGTTGTGCACAAGCCGCATGTGGCTTTTGGGAATTGTGCAAAGCCACGGGGATTTTTTTAAGTTCATCCAGGAAAGGTCGAGCTTTCAGTGAGCCCACTGAGTGGAGGAGAGTGTTTTAGGCTATAGGATGGTTGTCCGGCTTGTCATTGGGTTTGTGGGTGCTGTGGAATCAGTGCGGAAACTCGAGGACAAATCATTGTATTCACCGGATCTGATTCAATAGCCACATGGATGGAACATTCAAAATGGTATTCATGTGAGCCATTTACGGTGGGTTTATGAGTTCGAGATATTGAAATCCTCCCTGCAGCTTTGCACAATGCCAAAAAGCCACGTGAAGCTGCATGCAGTTATTGATGTGCTCAGAACCTATATAAGAAACACAAATAACCCCACTTGACTCGAGAGCGGCACAGAAATAGTCCAGAGACTGTTCCAACAACCAACCAACAAATCAAACGGCAATATATGCACGTTTCCAGAGATCCTGACGAGTTACAGCCCATAGTACAGGGCCTTGTAAAGGTTGTAGGGAGAGGTTTCGTATCTCAAAGAGATGGTAGAGCAAACTGCGTAGAATGTGTTTCTAGACACAGTGTTACGACCATGCACCTTCCGATCCGTTCTGATCCTTTTCCGGCTACGGCCGTCTTTACGGTCGTTAAGGCCAAACCAACTTTCCATTGCTCCGGCTTGCTCCGTTGATGCACAAACCTTTGGGGTTTTCGCAATTAAGGTCTTCTGAGTGTTCCCCAAATCAAACATATGACTTATGCAACTATGCTTCTCTCTTATTGTTCTTATTGTCTTTCTCTGTACTTATTGTCTTTTACATACTTCTTTCCGCATTAGACTTATCTCCATATTTAGTATAAATACGTATTATGTTCTACTGTATCTTTAGTTGAAAATTAACGTGCTTTGCCTCCGCATTGCTCCGTGGTCTGACTTCCGTTCTCTACGTCTCTGAGCCAACTTAGTTGGTGTACCCGATCCTCTACGTGGTATCACTTCCGGCCATTTCCGTCCTTCCGGCCTTCTGTCCTTCCGGCCTTTTCCGACACGGATATAACACACAGTGGAAACTTTGTTTCCAAACAAAGTAGATTTATAGCTTTGCAGTGTGTGTGTGTGTGTGTCCAAGCGACAGAGAAACAAGTTCAAAGTAGTCCTGTAGACTCAAGTAAGGCCCCTAGTTTATAGGCCAAGGACTTTCACAGAGCTTTCCCTAAAGAGGTACTTTCTGAGCAACGCCAGCAGTCACGTTTCCAAAGTTTTCCCTTGACGGTACTTTCTGAAACCCGCTCCACAAACAACAACAATAATGTTTCTTTCAACAGAGTCCCAGTTCCAACAGATTCTCAGTGTTCAGACAGTTTCCAGGCAAAGCCCAAGTGCGTTCCCAGAATAATATATGATTCAGAAACAATTAAGATTTCAACTAATAGTGCGTTCGCCGAGGATCCCAGATCAACCCAATGTGCAAGTGTATAGCCTACTAGTTCGGGGGAAGATGCTGTGTACATCGTAGAAACACCCTCGGATACTTATACAACCGCCAAGACACAATTACAAAACCCAAAACACAATCCCAATGAGTCAAAAGTCCGTTTATCCGCCTCTTTAACCGCGTTTCCGTCAGTTGTTTTTCCGAGTGTCGCCTCCCATTGGTTCCCAACTGTGAGCACACCATGTTCCCTTGCCAATTACGAGGCAGGAACCCGTCAGCAGCACCCCTGTATTATTCAGAGGGTGTGTCGATCACTGATAGATTGGCACTGTATCTCGTTCGACCTGTTTCTGCTTCAAATCAAGTCTCCCCTTGGTTCCAGGCACGGAACTTGATAATACTCCTTTGTAGGTCTCGGTAGATACCCGTTTCTCTAGGGTTTCCCAGAAAGGGTTCTTGAGAAAGAACCTTAGAACACCTTTAGAGTTGTGATCCGGGGGCTCAGAATAGCCGACCACCTGTTTCGGTGTATCTGCATTCGATGGAAACCGGCAACTCTGGCAACCGAAACACTCGTGACCAAGCATGTCTCCCCTAGTGTCTCAACATTACACAACACATTGCCAACTCCCGTTCCTTTGACCCGTTTCCGTTGCTTAAGTGGATGTTGGAAACAAGTCAAAAGAAGTTCCTTGGCTTATTATTTGGCTGCATGTTTCCCTTACAGTTTTCAGGGCAAGACTAACCAATGGACGTTCTAATTCCTTAGAACATCCACCTGGTTCGCCCAACAGCTACCAGGAACCAGTACTGTTGCATAGAAACAACAGTTTCAGCAATGAGCACAATCAGAAACACACAAAATTACGTGTATCTAACCATGGCCCAATTACTGGCTTATCAGCGGCTTGTGCGGCTTTTGCACAACCTGTCTAATATCAACATAAGCCTGCAGTACCGGGCATAGACTTCTGGCTTGTCCCGGCGTGGAATACCTGGCCCAATTGGTGCCGGAACAAGTCCATCATCTTGAGAACGAACTCGGAGGACATTTGTTTCGTGCTGATTGTCACCAGGGGCAGCCAATGACGCATGTGAAAACCACATGCATTACACACATGTGGTTCACATATGGAAGAAAGGCTACAAAGCCACCCCCACCAGACTAAGGGCAGCTTTGTTGCATGCTTTATTCTCTGGTGCAGGGGAATAAAGCATGCAACAAGGCCCCCCTTTGCTTGTTAAAGGCACCTTTGTGGGCTTTGTTCCGACTGCGAGCCACATGCATGTAATGCACTTGGTGTTTGCATGCCTCGCTGGTTGCCCCCGGTGTGTGGCCATGAAACAGTGGTATTTGGGGTCATTTATATGCATTGGAATTCATAATGGATTCACTATCACGGACATTGTCTGCTTCATCCTCAATAGCATCATCATCAAATAATCCCCTTTCTACGTTGTCTTCATTCTCGGTTGTGGTTTGAAGTCTTCGACAATCAGAAGATTTACCAATTCGATCCACACGGGAAATGAAGTCCCAGACACATACTCCTTCCAATTCAGTACCGCGCTTCTGGTAATCTGCTAATTGATTCCCCATAGGCACAAGTTTGCCTGTCCTATCAAAAGATACCCAAATTTCCTCGTTGGTGTCGCCAATGTCAGCTGCTTCCTCTGGTTCCCGTTCTCCAAGAACATTGTTAAGAAATTGTAACTCAGTTTCATGCTCAGAATCAGATTGACTTTCAGAGTCATCATCATCGTCAGGATCGGCAGTGGCATTATTCCGAGTTTCCGGTGTATTCACTGATACTTTTGAGGGATATCATTCGGAACTTGGGTCCTCTCTGTTTATGACATTCTCAAATGATGTCCAATGAAAATTCTGGTACGAGTGGCTTGTAAAGTGATATTCAAGGTCAAGAAGATAAGACACAACTTGCTGTCCAGACAATTCCTGTTGTGGAATCATGGGTGTGTGCACACTTTTTTCAAGCATTGCAAATGCAATGTGAGTTTTCAACTGCGACTTTGTTATATAGTCAGTGATATAATATAGGATTCCCTTGGCAGATGCGCCAGAACCGATAAATTTGATATCCATATTACAATGTATGGCCTCAATCATGGTTGCATTGAAATTATTGACCAAACCATTGAGACATTGTAATTGAATATCACTGGTTGCTGGGTCGAAGGAGCTTTCAGCACGAAATTTATCCTCATGGAGATCCGATCGGCATGTTTTGGGCTCTGGAGGTCTTCGCCAATATTTGAAGGAAGTCCTGGAATGTGTGTGGCTCTGACACTGCAAAACAACATTGCATAGATCTTTCTGATGTTGAGGAGAGAATGAACCGTCTTCGGCAACAAACATCCCACGAACACAACATGGATGGTGTTTATTGGAAGGGACAGTTAAATTCAGGTCTCGATCTCAGGGAATGAAGTTGGAAATGGTGTTGTCCAGAAAGGCAAAAGTCATCTACCAAACTCAACATTCAAGTCATTGGTTGCCAGAAGCCGTTGTTTGATTTCATTGGGGTTCAAACCACCTTCGAGCCAGATTAGCATGTGGCAATGAAGTGTACCACGTCCTTAGGCTTCCACACAACCATAGTAAGCCTTAACTAAGCCAAGAATTCCACCTTCCAGATCTTTATGCTCGGGATCATAACCAAGAAGAGCAGAATAAATGCTTTCATGTACAAATTGAAAAACTGCGCAGCAACCACAGGATTTTTCGTCACAAGAACAGATTGGTCCCAATAACTTGGGATGTCTCCCGGAAGCGAACCGTCAATATCAATCTCAGAAGCGAGAAACTTGACAAAGGGATTGAACACGTCTGCAGGATTAATTGTAAGATAGATGCGGGAGCCCTTCCGACGGATAAACGACTGTGGAAGGGGAACTCGGGTAATTTTACCAATTTCTGTTTCGTTCATGGACTTGCATATGATTTTGGGGTTTGTATAAGTAGTCGGGACATTGTTTCGAGTAGGACACAGAATCACCCGTGTATTAGTAGGCTGAATGCTTGCGATTGGGCTATTTCTGGGGTTGGCACAGTGTGTATCGTTGTTGGGCTTTAACATGGGGAAACCTGAGTTGGAATAAGGAATAGGTTATTGGAAACATCTTGGACATGATTGAGGCTATCTAGTGTCTGGAAATTGAATCGTTTATTGTCATTGTCATTGTCTATTGTCATCGCCATCGAACATTGTCTATCATCCATCGTCTCAGCCATCTAGAGCTTCTATCGTCTGGCATTGTTTATCGTCGATCAACAAAAGGTGCAGTGATAATGCAATGTGCACAGTAATCAACATATGTTTTGGGTTGTTCCGAGTCTCGCCGATCCAATCTTTCCGTCTCGTTTCCGAAGGACGAAATTCCACCGGCTAGCGAGTGTATCTTGAGCGTATCAATTACCCATCTTTCGCAACACCAACTTCCGACGGAAATTTGGAACTGTAACCTAGTTTAGACGTGCGGGATGAATGTGCCGCCGGAATATTGATCGCCCGCTGGTAGGTAGGTAGGTAGGTAGAATTACACGGCACGGTCCCACTCAGGAACGCCGGTTCCAGGAATTATCCCGATGTACACGCACTAAGTAGCTACATCATCTTCCCTGGGCCTCTCTGTATCTCGTTAGCCGAGCTCCCGGTCGCAGCTGTCCATCGTGACGTTCAAACTCGCCGGCGTAGAGCTAAAAAAACACAAAGAAACGAGAAATAAGTTAGCACAGCAAAACACAGGTTATCCTCACTCAAGCATCTAAATTGAACACGGGAACGGCATAGAATTCCACCAAGACGTCAAAAGCAGCGCCAGACTTAGAGATTGAGAAGGGCTTTGACCGGCAACATGGAGGTAATAGCCTCGCAATGTTTTCTGAGCATCACCTATCACAAAAAAGTCACTTAGTCTGGTCGTTTGAACTTGTGGATTCACGACGGCCTGCAGCATGTAGAGCTTGTTGAACAAGTCCAATTCACCCATTGGCCATTCCTTTCTCTTGCATAATCCTAAACATCTTTAGCACAAGGCCGATGTGTAGGGATCAGCTCCAGGCAGTGGAATGGCCATCTCGATGCAGTGCTGGTTGAATCTTGGCCAATGTGCTTTGCGCTTGCCAGAAATTCATTTGGGTAAATGAAAATGGTGCGGACAGATGTAGGCCAAGAATATTGCCAGGTGGCTGAAATCGAGCAAGAGGTGACAGACCCGCAGAGGCAGTATCCCAGTCTCTGTGAATATAGGTGTCATTGAACACGGGTGGAGATTGAGATGAAAGTGCCATGAACTGAAATGCCTGATGTGCATGCAGGTCTTCAAATTCACTGTCCGGCGAGATGTTACCTCCACGGACCAAGTGAAAATAGACACAGGCTATGTACGCAGTTCAATTCTTTGAAGGTTAATTTTTCAATCATCTCTATTGCCATCGTGTTCACAAAAATAGGTAGTGCGTGCTTCGGCTGTATAGTGCTCTGAGAACATGTTTTAGTGTTTGTTTGCCTGAACTTGATGCCGACATAATTTCTCGTTTGTCTCCACGGCGATCTGTATGGTTCCAAGACTGGGAATGGATGGCAGCGCAAGTCAAACCAATGATCAAAATGATTGAAACAAATTTGACAAGGGTAAACGCGCCAGTGTTCCGGTCTGAGAAGCTTACATTGAGAGCACAGATCTAGAAATGACGATAAGAGCCATGAGATTCTGAGTTCGACATTAATAATGATTTATCAGAGATGAAAGTCACAATTGCAGTTTCTCCGATTGACATGCCGTGTAAGCTTGGAGAAGCAAATGCACGTCGTTCCAACACTTCGAAATCTCTTTTAGAAAATTCCCGGTGGGACGGACGACTGATGGATGCTTTTTCCACGTGCTTCACGCCTCAGTCAATGACGAGAAAGTGGCGGTGTATCGCTGACTAATCATCACAAAGTGGACAGCCTATCGGAACGGATGGACTGGCAACGACGGCGAGCACCACGTCGTGCAGGTACAAGCCGATTTATACTAGACAGATATCTATCCGTACAACACACTGCGAAGTAGAATGAGGTAGAAAGAGTCAAAATGAGCTGGATGCTCGACCAATGAGGTGGATGTAGTTTTTTTTTCAAAATTTCTCGTCCAGAGCAGCATCTGCCAGATGGGAAGGGCTCGTGTAGGTGGCTCTGAGGACTACTGTGGCACTTTGGCAGACAGAGTGGGCTCAGAGGGCCTAACGGCGGACTTCGAAATCAGAGATGATGATGGTAGGAGGAATGTGGGGATAGTGGAGCCGACGCAGTAAGTGAAGCTTGCCGTGAGAATCTGAAGTAAAGTATGTCATTATTTTGAACGGTTTCCGCCCCTCCTCCGCAATAACGCGCAGTTCAACCATGCAAGTTGCTGGATCAATCAGACAAAGTTAACGTCCAACCGGCGTTGATTCTGAGCAAAAACAACAAATTCACAAAGTAAAACACTAAGAGCTAGGCCAGATCATCGACCCATCCGCCCATTGACCCTCGTCTACAGAATGCTGCATTTGAACTGCCCGTTCCCGGGCGAGTAGTTCGGGTCCTTCAAATGCGCCAGGCGAGTATTAAATTTCGCGTTTCCCGCCTGGCCCTGCGCATAGAGGTTGGCATCGACCCGGTTGCCCTGGGGCACGTTCTTGCACAGAATCCCCGGGTGTTGAGCTTGAAGAGCCAGGCTGTTTGCCGCGTTCTGGTTGACGACTGCGTACTGCCAGGCTGCGTTCGTAATGAGGACATCTAGAACGCAAACTTGAATTAGACAGAATTTGAAGCTAGGAACGGATCACTCACCGGCTGGGCCAGCAAGTGGGCTGCATAAGTGAGACCGGTGAGAAGAGAGTACCCAGACACGATGAAACTCACCCAGTGATCATCGAGTTGGCGTAGATGGTCCGGGCTAGGGGACGGTACGGGCTGTTTTCGTTGACAACAAGATTCGGGAAGCTGTTGTATATCTGAAACTTCGAGGAAATCAGGGAACGATGCACCAGTGGTCATACTGTGCGCCCACGTTTTTCCAGTCTGCTGTTTCGCCTGGGAATTCGTAAACAGAGAAGCTGTGACGCAGATGTAAAGGTCTAGGCGTGGTTAGACAATAATTGAGTACCCAGCGGGACTCCATCTGTATTCTATGTATGATTGTCAGAGACACCGCGGGATTGAGTACTTTTCGGAAACGCACGCAAGATCTCGACGGTCGCAGGCCGCTTGGCAGATCCATAGCACGCAAACTGCGCGGCCACCATCACGCTGTCGGTGAGGTAGAAGCCCCCAGGCACTTCTACTTGTGACTTCAGGAATGAGCACGATATTAGACTGAAATGCGTACCAGGGCGATGGTGGAAATCTCCAGTGGGTACACCGCGGGACAAATCGATCCCACTGGCCACGATGCCGGCGGCGCTTTCGGGGGACGTCCCATGGAAAAGGATCACCGGGCTCTTAGCAGAGGGGGTGAATAAATCCCGCGCGTGCATCGAGACCACGCTGCTCGAGCTGCTCGGGGGTGCACAGCGAAGGCGAAGGTGCAGCAGGTACCGGGCTGGTCGCAGTGGGGATCGCGAAGGCTTCGATGGCCAGAGCAGCGACAAAGACAGTAGAGAGTTCGAGTCGCATGGTAGGCCAGTGCTGAGTCGTTGGAAGAAAACTATTGGCGAATGAGGAGAGGAATCGGAGAGGCCTCAGCTTATATAGGTAAAAGGTGAAGAACCAGCCTGGAGTTAAAGCGATCGACAGATCGAGACACGTACAGTACGGGTTGAACGTGCCTTGGACAGCGTGAATAAAACCGCGCTTCGAAGTCAATTGTAGAAGCAGTCAGGCGGATGCCAGTCTTCCAGGCTCGCCAACCGGCTGAATGGCGTTCCCCGTAGTTGGTCCGGGATTAGGGAGGCGAACAGACAATTACATGTTTTGTGCCAGCCGTCAATCTGAAGGGGGGGGAATGAGGACATGCAAAAGCTTCGAACGATGGGTAAGACGTCCAGGATTTGTACGGGGGCTTCTAAATGACTAGCGCGGCCGTAAATTGCCTTGCTTTATTTATTGCATGGCCGTTAGGTTTACGTTCGCCCGACCGAATTTGTTCGGGGAACAGGACGCATGGGCCTGTGTTCTCAAATCAGAATCATCGAAGAACGAGGAGTACGGAATCCGGCGTGATTCTACTTCAAGGTAGGTGCTGAACGCAGATAGAAGGTACTGTTAGAGTGCGATGAGGTGCGAAGCGAAGAGAAGAAGAGACAGAAACCTAAACAAAACGCCCAGTTGATGCTCCGAAAGCGAGCTCGGAGAAAGAAGCATGCCGGATGGTCCCAACGGTTCGGATGGGTTGAAAGCACCGTGGGATGAGGTACGACCGCGCGATCTCGAGAATTCTCCCCGCCACGAGTCCAGATAAAAACGGACCAAGGGCGGCGACAAAACGGAAGCGATTGGTAGGATTGAGGTGACGCAGGGTCACTTCCAAGGACGATAAGAAGTCGACTTCAAATCATAACGTCCGAGATGGAGTTTATTTAGCCCATGATGGATTCATGAAACCGAAGGGAAGTACAGCAAATATGATACATACAGCACGACGCGAGATGATAAGATACATCGTATCCACTGCGGGGCCTACCCGGAGGACCGCCGGCGGAATCCCCAAGGAACCAAAGGTGACGCAGCATAAATGCGGCCTCGGTGGGGGATGGCCGACCACGCTGCGGATGTGCGATGGACATTCGTACGAGGACCAAGGCTTATAGCTTGCTCGCGTCGTGTGGCCCACTACTGTATGAGTCGCGCTTGAGACTGAGCCCCACATGCGACCCGTGAGCACGACCAGGTCCGACTGGGAGAAGAATGAGCGCGAGCAAGGAGCAAGTCACAACGACGCACCATGACCAAATCCTACTACACACCGAGCAGACTCCGCGCGGCCATAGACGGGCGCAAGGCGAGGCGCTGCTGAAGGGCGGACTGTGTGCGGGTGGGGACGTGCGGGTAGCCCGAGAGGCGCGCGATGACGATCATCAACAGCAGCTCGATGCCCGTCAGTGCGCTCAGGGCGACGTGCACGGGGAACGCCATCTCGATGAGCGGCGGCGGGCCGGGGAAGTTCTCCCGCCCGATGGCGAGCGGGAGGATGGTCATCGCGAAGGCGACGAGCCACGCAAAGACGAGAAGGGAGGCGCAGCCGCGGGTCGGGACGGAGGTGAGGATGTCGTAGGGCGCGACGTCTTGCGTACGCGCGGAGACGACGATGACGGCGAGATGGTAGAGGGTGCTGGCCGCACCTGCGGACATGTTCATCCACAGGCCCAGGTCGACCACGCTGGCGACGACGATCAGGACGGATAGAAGGAGTGAGGTCCAGGTGAAGATGTAGAGCGGTGTCGGGCGGTGAGCAAATCCTCCGGCGGGGAGCTTCATGGAGAGCATTCTTAGAGAGAGGCGCATAGTTGTCGTCGAGGACAAGGTGATGACGGAGACAAATTGCTTGGCGACCGAGAACAAACCATGTGACTGTCTCTGATTCCGGAAAGCAAAGAACTCACCGGAAGCCAATCCCCTGCATAGGGTACAAAAGCGATACAATTGGGGTGGTAGTACATTTCGATTGTAATCAGAGAGCGAAGATGTAGTGTCTATTATATAGGATGTCAATTACCGCAGTCACGGAAATTGGCTGCCATGTCGATCATTATTGAAACAAACGGGGCGTGGGGGTCATGGCAGGGTGCGCCAGGCCAGAGACGTGTTTCCTAGGGATCTCGCGTATGCCCTCTGTGTATCAAAAGAAAAAGCCTCGGAATACGCCACAGACCCACGATCGACTGTTTTCTCCACTTTGACTGCAATCTATGCAAAATGCCGTTCAGAAATGGCGCCGCGAACAGAGATATCATCCATCCATACCGGGGGCTGAGGCTTGGACATTTTGAACGAGGGTTTATATCCGTGAACCGGTGGCTTCACAGTTTATTAGTGTCATTTAATTTGCCGGTAATGTGGGAAGGAAGATATGTACATACCGGGGGCATCGTGAGCGGGAAGCAGTCGATATAGTGCGAAATCGGGACCCGATGCGGGAAGTGCGTGTAGTAGCTCGTGAGGTGTTCCATCGACGGGTCGAGGTGCGCGCCTCGGTCGCCTGAATGCATGTCCCGCAGCTCCTTGCGTGTGTTGAGCAGGAGGAGCAGCGAGTTCGGGTACACTGCAGCCGCGATACCGATGCTCCGTTAATGGGCGCTTGTGGCATTTAATAATGACGCAGGGACGTACGTTTCCCAATTACAAAGTGGAGCGAAAGGGAAAGACCTGACGCCGGAAGGACTAGCCACTGAAGTCGATATTGGATGGATACATAAATTCATCAGCGCGCGGGATTATCCAGAAGGAGAGGGACAGCATACGAATGTGAGGGACCCGATGGTCGTGAGGCTGGTTAAAATAGTGAGCGAGGTTAATACGGACTCGAAATAGACCGGGATCGGCCCGCTCAATGAATCAAAGCGAAGTCAAATTGAACTTAGATTGAGCGAGCGCCGAATAAGGGCATAGTGCGCGGTCCTCCAAAGTATAGATATAGACAATACACTCACCAGGTGACCAGTCCATTCTCCAATGTATAGAGCATCAGCGTGTCGAGAACGCCCTTCATCCTGCAGCGGAAAATACATCATCAGCCTCGGTGCCAACCAACAAAAGATGGGACACGATGGAAGGGAAGGTAGGCGACTGTTCCCAAAACAAACGGTTCCGTGGAACATGGAATGGTCCCCAAGGCCGATCGGTTCCCAAGGAACACCGTCGATGATAAGTGCAAATAGAATAGCCGCCTCCCTCGGCAAAAATGGGGTTCTTTCTTCCTGTAAATGCAACTCACACAGACGACGACGACAGCTTCCGAATTTTGCGCAGATAGTAGCAGAGGCAGATCGTGATAATAAGATCCGTTCCAGCCGAGAGGGAGAGGCCCGAGGTGAAGAGTAGCTGGATTGGGTCGTCAGCCGTCTGCGATTTGGGAATAAAGGACAAATGAGGTATGAGAAACGTACGCGCGGATAGGGATTAGAGAAGGCGTCCCATCGTTTAAGGTGGAGCCTACGCGAACCCAGATCAGCATTCAGGAATGCGACGAGTTTGCTTGAAGGAGACGCACATTTCTGCAGTGGCGACTGAAAGAAGTGGAAATAAACCAACGTGCTTTCGTATTTACTCTCTGTAGACTCACCAATGGCTGCAACTGTATCGTCGGGCACATTTAGCATATTTGCGCAACGAACACTCAAACGAGCTCACACAGTCGGAGACTTGCGAGGCAGACCTAGAGTGGGATATCATTCGTGAATTGAATTTTACAAGACTGAACTGAACAGCTTACGATGGGCCCGGTTAACAACCAGTTTTTCCTACTGGCTGGCAGGGATATATTTCGTCAGAATTAACCGAGAATTTCGTAGAAGTGCGCGCAGGCCCGTACAGCGGTAGATCTTCTGCGCGTAGAACCTTCCGTTTCGAGCAAATCAGAAACTCGAATCAAACGGCATGCACAGAAGAACCGAACGCACAGGTGGACCACACAAGTTTGCATAGCCTTCCAAGGACACAGGCTCCGTCAGCTTGTACCTTTACGCGGAACTCCGCAAATGGGGGACGTACAGTCACTAGGATTGTGAGCTTTGCTCGGTATTAGCACTTGAGATATCCGAGAAGGCGCTGTGCGGAGACGTACAGCAACAGACCTGAGACGAGTGATGATGATGAGTGGGTGGTTGACGGATAGATGGATGGGATGGATGGACGCACCACGGGATAACGTTGTGGTTCTGGGCACTGGTGTCGCCGAAATGGACGATGAAGTAGTGGAAGAGGGAGACGAGGATGAAGGCGGATTGCGCCGCATCCAGCAGCCTGGAGATGGGCCCCATCGGAATGTGGGTGGGTGCCACAGAAAAAACGTAGACGCACCATACGGTGGCAACCATGGCGGTCTTGAGGCTCGATTCGTCGGGATAGAGTTTGAAGAATATTATGCATTGCACTGCGACGATCCCGCTGAGCCTGTGTCCCGGGCAAAAATTGAGACAGCGTATAAATTTCAATGAGGGTGAGAAACGGAACGGACGTACATGAGAGCCACTGCGCCTCCCAAGAGAATCGGCCCGTAAAGAAGTGCAACGCTACCCATCGTTCACCCAGCGGGGGGTCTAAGCAGGGTAGCAAGAGCAGGCGGAAAAAAAAGAAGGAGAGACAACCGTAACGACCAAGCGCTTCTCCATTTAAGCCAAGCCGGCGCTCATCTATTCTTGCCTTCGGGCCAGGCGCAGCCACCACATAAGTATTGGAGCCGGGCCTCTCTTGTTAGCGTATTAGGACAGCTGCCGGTAGTTAATTCTTTCCCGGATACAATGGACAGCGCCTCACCGATAGCTAGAATAGTCCGGGGATGGTCCGCGAAGCGTTAACGCACGCGGTAGGTGCGGTGGCGCAAGAACGCGACGGTCATTGGCTGCGGTTGTTTGATAAATGCGAGTTGGAGACCCTAGTGGGGTGGTGGGAGGCGTCGGCGGGACAACGATCATACCGATACTTCTTCTCATGTGGGCACTGCATTCCCCCTCTGGAATCATGATCTACGGGACGCTCATCCAGCAACGAACGTCCATCTGGCGCCTTGTGTGCACCGTCCTTGACGCTCTATGGAAAGACAGAAAGTTCCCCACGTGCGTCGAGATCGATGAGATCGAAAGCTTTTCACGAAGGGGAGGAAGCGGGCGGACGTTCATCTGAGGCTGCCTACACATCAGTGGATATATATATGTGATAGCAATGGGCCAATGTTGCAGAGAAGGACACAACCCGAGTTGCAACAACAACCCCTCCCCTTCCCCACCTTCCCCCCGATTATCGCAGTCCTTGGCCATGCGTTCAAGCGGTAACACACTCTGCACTTGACTGGACCCGTTCAGTGAGCCAGATCATGCCCTGCACCAGCCAGCGTGCCGCAGTGTGCGCTGGTCACATCATATCATACCATCCATCTCAGTAATGAAATACTTAGGAGGCACAGTTAAAGCTGAAATGCAATACGAGTTACAGTGAGAATGAGTGGAAACGCACCATTCAACCTGGCACGAGGGTGAGCAGTTGGTGAGCACGGTCCGCGGAGCAGGGGCACCAAGGGTCTTACGGCGGGCGCGTCGCCATCTTCATGCTTCAGCAGGGGGGAGTTAAAGCATCCGCATGCATAAGACGCGCGGGAGGAAGGAGGACGCGAGCGTCCCGTGATCCTATACTTGAAAACACGAAGTCACGGGAAATTGACAGAAAATCACGAGGTACCACGTGGAGTCACGTGAAATCACGTGGAGTCACATGAATTTCCCGTGCTCTCGGAACCCCGAGGCGCCGCGCGCTGCGAGCGTTAGCGAGCGGCAGTGCGGCGCCGAGGGCTCGGAATCCACCGTGTCTGTGCGGAACTAGGATTCGCGCCAAAGGCGGGTTGCCTATTCTTGTTGAGTTTGAAGCAAAGGAAAAGAGGACATGTGACTATGTCACGCAGACAAGGTCTAGGTTCGGAACAAGCCGCCTTCTCATCACATGATATCCACGTGCTTCGCAGGGGAATTCAGAAGGGGCTTGTGCCAAGATGACAAAAAAGGGCAATGTGTTCAAACTGGTCTCCTGCTTCAGGAAGTGCCCCATTCCCTTTGACCCAAGTTGCTAGTTTGTACATTGGAAGTGCGAAAATTATCTGGCTTACTCAGAATGTTCATATGTGTGCTCAGAGTCCCGGAGAATCCGCCGCTATCAAGGCTTGATGTCAAAAATTAAGAAGCTGAATTGCTTCTACCAAACCCACCTCGGGGTGAATTTAAAAAATCCGAGTAGACAGTCCACTTCATTTCATTTTATTGACCTGGAAACTATGTTCACCCAAGGCAGATAGTGGGTATTATTATGCTGTAGGCCAGGAACATGAGGGAGGGGATATTTACACTGATATCACATTCATACTCAAGATCTTCATTTCACTTAAAAATATTCCCAGGGGCCAGTAGAATCTATCCCTCTTCCAAAATCACTCATCGGCCATTTTATTCCGGCTTAGCTCTCCAGCTCGAGGCAAGACAAGGTGGATGTCACACCTGTCATGCAGTGTCACACACATCATCAATGGACATCGAGAATCACCGGCTCGCCGGTGCGGAGAGAGGGTTGTTCCGAACCTAGTCAAGGTCCCTCGGGAACCGACTAAGAGGCCGTATCCGCACGTGACATGCCCGAGACCGCCGAGAGCGCGAATATTTCAGCGTCCTGGCCTCAAACTGGCCTCCACTTCCTCCAGTCTTGTCCTGTGCGATTTTGGTGCAATTTATTGTACATTTCTTTATTCTTCCCACCCATAGCATCCAGATGAGAAAGCCCGATAGGTTTGAGTCATTGACACGGCAATGAACTCTGTGTTGACAATGGTCAACATCTCCCGTGTTTCTTCTACCCTCTTGCTTGAGCCTAGTGGATACATTTGAAGCTCTAACACAGGTATCACGATGGATGTATTACACAGTGAAGCAACATATCCACCGCTGAAAGTTCAACCTACAAGTTGCGGCGGCTGTAAGTTAAAAGATGGGCAGAAGTATTGTTCTGAAGTGCCCCAGAAACCGGGTGTATACAAATTTCTGCTGTTTCCAGTGAGCAATAATCGCCCGATTGAACTTATCAAGACCTTGTACTATGGAGCTCCCCATTCCCGTGACCTGCTAAGTTGATTGGTGTTCTGTGCTTGCCCAAAAAAAATCCAGCACGAAGGAAAGGTGTTTAAAGGAGTCGCAAAGCTCGCATTGACAACCGCGGCCATTGGTATGCCTAGGAGAAAAGAACTGGTGACTCCGCATGTGGTCGGCCCGATCATGTGACTGTACAGCCTCTGGGTCGGGCGGACGTTCTCGCCTTTGCATCGCCACATCAAAGCACTCATTCAGCTCGTGTGTCAAGCGGCCCACAAATCCACGAAAATTTCACGCGTCGCCGAGGCTCGCCACGAACTTGCCAAAAAAAAAGCCACAAAGTCCCGCGAATTTGCAGAAAACTTTGAAAAATTCCCTCTACTTAGTAATACTTACCTTTAGGTCTTAGGGCACCCCATCAATCGACTTTGGGCAGACCAACAATTTTCGCATGAGTACATTCCTGCGTCGCTGAAGGTCGCTGATTGGTCAAACAGACTCTGTTGAGTCAGCCAGGCCTTGTCACAAGCCTTGAGGTTGACATCGACCTCCAGGCCGAGGGCCAAGTTACGTTGTAAAAATGTCCCTCTGTGCCTTTGGCAAACATGTATCTGATTGGGTCTCAGGCCATACACATTTCCGGCACTCACTTGCTTCAAGCTTGTGCTGAATTCTCGTTCAAAATATCCACTTAGGAGCATCGATTTGCATTAATTGGTTTACCATGCCGTTGATGTGTTTGCGGCCCAATGCGAGCTAATTGACGCGATAGTGTCGACCGAGCGAGCTTCGGGCCGCCCACCGAGCTTGGCTTCAATTATAAAATGTGATTATGAAGGATCCCGCCGAGGTAGTGGGCTGTGCCGTTTCTCCCCTTTATTCCATTTTTTTTTGTCCGGCAGTGCCTAGGAGTACTTATTTTTGTGCAAGGAGCCGGCAAGGTACAGAGGAAGCTTTACGATCCCTTCACAGAGGTTGAGGCCTGGAAGACTGTTTATTGCGGCGAGGATGTTCAAAAGAACCCTTATATTATGCCGCGCTTGATGGCGCCGAATCAAGCCCGAATACCGCGCGACTGAACGTATCTGATTGAGAAAGAAAGTCCTGTAAGTGGATCCTTGACCCCAAAAAAAAACGATTTTTTTTTGAACGTGTCACGGTTGCGGCGGCCCATCCACGAAAATCGAAATTCGTTCTTACTTGGCACAGGTCACGGGCCTGGAGAATCGAATGAAATGCTACAGTATGGTCTATGGAATACAACCTACCACTGTCTCCTTATATCGTTATGAGCTGAGCAAACCTTGGGAACTTTGAGTCAAAATGTACTCCAGCTTTCAGAAATTAATATTACATCTCATCTTATGCCATGTTTTCTCTGAACTCTGATTCCTGAACAGAACAGCTTTTCCCTGTACTTACTAGTAGTAGGAAATAAAAGTTACTTGATTTGTAGGCACTCAACATTACAATCAGTGTCACGGTGTAAGTGCGTGGGTGTAAACTATGAGTCTTCAATCACCGCCTGCATTGGAGGCTGCTGCCTTTGGAGGGACAGTGACTTTGGCCGCTACAGGTTCCACGAGACCACTCCATAATAGCTTCCATGCCGCGTGCTTGGACGTGTGCACTGAGCAGAAGTCCTTGTCTAAGGTAGGCCAAACCACGTTCTTCCATCGCATATTTGTTGCATCCCAACCACGCGAGACGGTCTCGTTCATGAATAATGAGGTGGGAAAAGGCGCCTGATTCGTGCTGGACTTCGGGGAGAGGTGACTGAGGAGTTTTCCCAGCATGCCAGGTGTCTCATCTTTCTTCGATTTCTTCAGTGTCGCTATTGAAACAGACATCGCAGCTTCGTATGGCTTTTCATGTTGCTCGGAGAAAGATGTATCTAAATTCAAATGAGCTCGTTCATCGCTATCATGCACAAACGCACCGTGGTTCATGCATGGTGACTTGAGATCTACCGAAGTAGTTTCGTGTATCTCCAGGCTTTCATTAGTGAGTGCGTTTGGAACGTAAGTCTATCCATTATTAGACTTGCCATCGCAAACCCCGCAGGGAACAAACTCACCGATGTTAGCAGCAGAATCCCCATTCCTTTTGCTTTAAGATCTGGATCGGACACCCAAATCATGACTTGATTTCGAAGCACTGAAGAGATCTGAGGCAGCTCCCTTTGTTTCTGTATACTTTTTCAGCGGTTTCTGCGCAGTATTTGCTAGGGGGAGTACCTTTTTGTGCAAGTACATCCCCAACCCGAATTCAACATACATTTCGTACGCGATGTCTTCTCCATCCCGCGCAGGAAGCCAAGAAATATCGTAAGACCGAAAATCCTTTCCGGCCCTCTCAGCCTCTTCTCTGTCCCAACTCTTCCCAAGATCGTGTCGCATGGCGCATCTTGGCATCGGCTGGTACCGTGCACATTAGCCGGAGGCATTTTATTTTATTCGTTGAGCATACCTCTTCGTCAGCGATCTCCATGGTTTGACTGACACCTCGAGTACGTGCTGCATTCATATTGAGCCCTGGTAACAGCCCAGCCAACCCCAAGCTTCCACCACCGGTTTGCGTGGTAGACTTCTGGTTGCACCTTTTGATTTTCGCCTCTGGAGGTCCAAAGCCCATGTCGAGACTTCCGGCGGGGATCAGCATCACGTATGCGCCCAGGGCGAATTCGTTTGTATTGCTCACAAATCACAGGTGACGATCGCGCGAGGCCGGTGAACCAGAAATCCGAGATTGCTGAACGAGCGATCGAGCATGGTCTCACCCCTTCGCAGTTGAACTTTCAAATTCACATGTGAAACAACTTCTGGCCGAGGACGAAATATCGTCCGGTCGCTATTGGTCAATGGCTGGGTTTTGAACTGCATAATATCAGAAAATTGTGAGTGAGAATACAAATAAATGCGCTACCGCACCTTCATACAAGAGTCAAGTGTGACATCGTAAACCTTTTCGTCGTCTAATTTCAACTTCAAATCAACCGTGGCATTGTGATATTTTCCCTCCCACTTTGGCAACGTTGGAATGAAATCTTCAGCTTCCGAGCCGGCACCCCCGCGAAGCCGAGTTGCTGGTTGCTCCAATGACACGAATGGCTGCTGTCCGGTCGGGTCCTTCTTCTGGACTGGCAAAAGATGGAATGGGGCTGTCCACGCTTGACCGGACCATCACAGCGAATCCAGAGAGGTCTGCAAGGCTCCTGGCTATCTGAGGTACAAGCACATCTGCAATCGAACCGAAGATGGCCAGCGCGGACTCGTCGGGCGACATCCGGACGGCAATGGGACCGTCGACGTTACGAGACTTGAGTGATTGGATAATCGGATGGTCATGGTGAGTTTCGAGCCACAAAACCGCGTCGTGGGGTGAATGCACAGACACGAGTACTCCACCAGAAGTGAACTGATTTCTGAGTGTCTCAGCATCTTGACAGCGGAAGGCTGCGGCGTTGGACCTGGTGGGTTGCGTGTTTAGTGCCAAGGGAAGATAGATGATATCCTACCTAATGGGACCCATCGTGGTCGAACGCGGTGGGTAGATTATGGGGAAATGCGAGATCATGGACAAGAGCGAAGGGTTTTGTTGAGTATTCGTAGTGTCAGTGGCCGCGTCAACCTCATGCGGCCCTTCGGACCCAGACGACGAGGATTTATCATAATTGTCCTGCTCAGATGTTCCGGCTGACTGCTTTGGCCCCCGCATAGAGCGAGTACAACCCGAGCAGAACCCGTCAATGTTGGGATCTATTTCGCTATTAAAACAACACGGTGAAGAAGATATGCGACGACGTACTATACTGTTCAGGAAAGAGATGGCTACCGAGTCAATAAGAGGTCAGTAATCGGTTTTCCGGATATACATTTGACACGTACTATTGCTTGCAAGTCTTGAGACATGAGGGTGGGACACAGTCAGGTCGATGATTTGGACTGAATTTACAGTAGACATCGGCACAATGGACCTTGAGCGATTCAGCAACTGTGAATGGCGTCGAGGGACAGGATTGTCAATACGAACCTCAACGCGAGGCTAACGACACAGAATGCGGTACGAGTGAGTGCGCATAGGGAACCCATGCTGAGGACAGAACTCACGAGGTCCGCAGCGTGGCCGCAGCGAATGTAGATGTTTCGCACTCTGTTTACCGTGTCAATTCCACCACAGAATGGACCGAGGATGGGCACTCACTGACGCCATCGGCACATAGTAATGTCACTGAGAGAGGGGACGTTGGCCGGTTGTGAGACGTGGGGAGCAAGAGTCAAAGATGCTTCAAGGCTGCACTGCCTCGGCGCTTTACTTCGATGTGCTTCGAATCCGAAGCGTAGAAAGATTTCCACGCGACGGCAGCCGAGGCACAGGATATCACAGCAATAACACAATACAATGGCCGAGGTATTGATCAACGCTGGTGGGCTTCCAAAATTCCCAAGTTCCACAGCCTGTCAGATTCACCTGACCATACCTGATGAGTTTCCAAGGCGCGCGCGTACGGGAGAAGTGGTTCTGATGCCGTCTACACAAGAATATGAGGTACCCCGATCTTGCGACGGAAGGTTGAAATCACATAAGGGCGGGTAGAGCCGACAAGCGGCAGAGCCCGCTACCATGAATCTTCCCGTCTTCAAGCTCTGTCAACTGTCAAGAATAGATCCAAAATGCGAAGCCGGCCCAATGTGAGCTGGTCGACGCGGCAGCACTAAAACTTCCGATATCACACATACCCGAGTCCTCCTTATCTTGTACCATGAGGTCTAGATCTTAATCTCAACTGAATTTAAGCTGGGAGGATATGGAAGCGGAATTCAAATGGATATCAGAGATCGGCCGAAATAATAATAAAAAGACAACATTAACTTGGTGCATTATAATTTATGTACTGCAACGCACCTCTGCTTCAGTATTTTGAGGCCGATTTCTAGGTTATCCAAAGCCGCGGAAGTGAAAAAACCGGGCGGCACTGTGAACATGACCGGAGCAGTGGAAGCTCGATTTGAATGGACATATATCATGGCTCATTGACCACGCTACAGTCTCCGGTTTGCTCATCTGCGATGCACGCACTCAGGCTGGTATTGCGGAAAATAATTGAATAAAGTAGTGCAAATCCATTCCCTAGGTTTGACGCAGCAGAGAATCCAAATGGAGCTGAGTTCCCAACGATATCGAAGGCATCTGGTCATACTGAAGGACGCAGCTTAGCCGGACTACGTATCAATAGTCAAGATCACCTAGCGTAAAAGCGCCTATCATCAAAGCCGGAAACAGATGTTTCATTTCACCACAATCCTGACATTGCCAGGTCTCGAGATTCGGACAGTGGTCAGGTAAAAAAAGTATGATACTGCTCATAACCTACACTAAGTATTGAAAGCAAGTACACACCGCCAACTATGGTTGTTGCCTTGTCAGAGTCAAGAATAATATGCAGCGCAGATGCGAGAGGAGATCGAATCTGGAACCCGAGCTTGGGAGTCCATTAGCATGATTAAGTACTGCAGATATGCGGGGCTCTCACCTTGTACATAATGCTCCAGAGTACTTGAAGCGGTCGAGCGGCACATTTGCACGCACCTCCACCAAAAAAAAGGACAATCAAAAGCTCGCAACCAGATGCGGTGTAAAGAAAAGGCTACACCTTGCCGGAGGACGTTGAGGCAAGGGTAGTTAAAGGGGATACCACCGAGTACTTGGACAGAATTTGAGGTGGTGTTCTTGCCACTTGTGGTAACTAACTAAAGAAAATTTCTTGAGGCGGAGGGTCAAGTGCTTCACAGAGTTCTTGAGGATATGGCAACAAATGCCCTTGGCATACACGAAAGGACTTGCCCAGACTACGGCACTGGACTGCGAGGATGAGTAGACTAGGTTGGCGTGGGGAACTGCGCAGGAATGCTGGAGCGTGACGACGGGGACAGAAAGAAAGGAGGTAGCCGTTCGGCAAGGAGGCCGGGCTTGCCCTCTCTGGCCCACACCAGTTCCAAGTGTATCGGCAGTTCCTCGATGCTTGTTGGCAACGGTGTTCCCAGCGCAACAGTCCCCGCGGCACGAACAAGGCACAGAAATATTTTATCAACCTCGAGTCACCTGATCGAATGCACAGAACCCCGAAGTGACAATTGAGAAGCCAAGACTTCAGAGACAGAACCAAGCCGAGAGACAGGGGAAAGATTTCAAAGCAGGGATCAATAGAGGAAGAGGATCGCAGAAAGTGATGTGGGCGACATGGGAGGAGAAGGCAAGTTACGTCTTGATGGCTGAATTACGAGTACTTTACGTAGTAAAGTGATCGTTCTTTTCATAATCGAGACCAGCTTTTTGAGTTCGCGAAACTTTATCAGTGCGTTTTGACGATGTAATGAAATAGTGGCGGTGTTCATTAGCTTTTTGAAGTCTTTTTAAGCCCTCCATCTAATGAGTTTAGTGATAACGTAATCAATGGGGGTAGGGCTGGTTCGAATCTGCCGGTTCGAAGGGGCTTTTTAAAAACAAAAAATTCTTTTGTATCTTTTGCCAGGCAGTGCCTCAATAAATATATACCTTTGTCTTATGTTGTGTTCTCTATGGTCCATCTGGTATTTTAGTACAAGGTGTTTCACCGTTCGACTTTTGTCCATCAGTCAACCCTCTATTGTAGATGTCAGTCGCGCCCTATCCAGCTTTATTGTTTACATCAATTGAGTTCAGCCTTTCCTTAGGTGGTGTACCATTTGCAGTCCTAATCATGGCTGTCTTGGGCCTGTGTGCGGAGTAATTCGGACATTCCCGGACATGTTGATTGTTAGCCTCGATCGAAAATTTTTAATTCCCCGCCCCCCCCCCCACCGCGGTTGTGATTGCGTTTCCACGTGTTCGAATTCATCAACTGCTCCAATAGGCGACACTGTGATGATTGCCTATTCCTTTGTACCATTTCCTGCCTTAGCCGCTTGATTCAGTCTGCACCATCGCTAAATGTCAACGATCAATCGGCGATCACTGCCGGCGGATGTACCCGAAGTCTTGCGTGCGCAACACACGCACAGCCACCCATCTATATTTTGCTCTCACGTTTGCTGGCCGGATCTCATGGCTCAAGACAACACCCCTGAGCGGTTTACTCTGCAACGAAAGGTGTTCGGTCTGCGGCGAGGCTGGGTGCAGCCATAGATTGCAGACGGTGGGTTTGTAATCAAGGTTGAACTTACAGTCAGAGGTAAACTCGCCCTTCATCAGGAAAATAGTTTTCTCTTGGTGGCATCTGGCCAGAGCTAGCACTGCTGGCGCATTTGGCAGGGCTGGCAGCCTCGGCCGCCAGCAGTTGCCAGCTCTGCAATATTGCCAGAACTACCAGTTCTGTGTCCATTGCCAGAATGTGAGGCATTGATATTGCAAAAGATGTTAAGTCTTCACCTGACTACCTGTTGTTTGAACTGTCACGGAAAGTTAGACACCTGTTCAAAAAGCAATTTCATTAGCGTGATGATCAATATATTTATTTGGAAAGATTTGAATGCATCCAGAGAATAAGTATAACGAAATCCTGTCGGTATGTAGCCACTGCCATACGCCGGAATTAAATGAGCCCCACGAAGGAGGGTGTCGATATGAACGATAGTGGTAAGCCGCACACGCCCCTTCATCTCCGGCTCTACAATCCACATCCCAGTTTCGAAATCAGGAGATCTTCCCACCTTTTTGAACCAGTCAACCAGTGCGCACGGGTAATCAATCCCATCGTGAGTGAATGAAAAGAAACGCCGGATGCGTGCAACACTCATGCCCCTGAAGCCCCGCTCCCCCTGGTTCTCCACCACAAAAACACAATCACGGCGTGGACCATGTTTTCTCCCCGTTGGAGTTGAGCGAATGCGCTCGTGACGCATGCCGCGGATACCAGAGGGATCACTGGGTGCATAGAATGTTGCAACAGCGGAGTGGTAAACCGGATGGGGTATTCGGAAATGTCGAGATCGTTGTCAGAGACATCACCGTAATTGGGGTAGTTTGGGGAAGAGAGCTGGTCGTGAAGGAAGTCGACAAGAAGGGCGGGAAATTCGGGGGGCTTTGATGTGATCTGCAAGAGCAGGGGTTAGTGATCGTTCTGCCAATGAGTGAGACATATGCTAATGGATGCCAAAAATGGTGCCATCTCTTGCAAGTTGTGCGTGCAAGAATAACGGTACCTTCAACTCGCTGCTCATCAGTTTCCTCCACATCCGCGTCCTCTACAATCTTATCTGGCACAGCGGTGAAATTTGGAGGAACATTCCACGCTCCACAAAATTGGCACGCGCTGCGGACAGCTTATCCAGGCGCTGGTTGGTCAGTAACATTTGTAATAAGGCCCTCGTAGCGACTTGATCGGCGCCAGGGCCTCTTGATGGCAGTGATATGGCGCGACTTCCGTGATGGAGGAGCAAACACCCCCAGGTGCGCCAAATTTCTCGATATTTGGTCGATAGTTGGACCATCGCGTGCTGCCGAGGAATTGAGAATCCGTCCGGGCGAACACGGAGGTCACGGAAAATCTCCCGACGCTCGTGGTAATTTGCAACACTGGCATCAATTGCGTCCAATGTATCCTCGTCGAAATCAGAACGTCGAACGAGGTATCAAAAATCGAGGAAAGCCCCGAGCGCCTCGACGATTTTGGGGAGGTACGAGGCCCTTGATTGCAGGGAGATATACTGCATGCAACGTGTGAAATTGAAATACGCGATGGGGATTTAAAGTAAGTACCTTCATTAGTGCCTTCGATCATCACCAGTCCACTGCTTGAACGGCGACCCCTGCTGAACCGACGGAAGCCGGTTAATGCTAGTACAGCAGCAATACTGTGAAACCAACACATAAATATTGCGGGTATTGAACTGAAGCAATCTGGATTTTATGTACCGCCGGTCAATTTCATCCATTATCTCGTCAGCCTTTGCCTTGGAGTGTGCAGATATATGTATTCCCCAAACCCAGGTTACAAGATGGTCTTTGAAACGAACCGACTTACGTTGCACACCAACTCTGTACAATGCCTTCGAGCATCACCTGCTCTGGATAATCGGCAATGAAAGGTCCAAAATCATAAATATTCGCCGAAAGTGGCCGTCAGGGCAGCGTCGAACTACCGGAGTAGTCATCCCTGGCTTAAGAGTCGACAGAACAGCTGCAAAGAGAGGCGTGGTATAACTGCCGTTTGAACTTTCTGAACTCGGGGTCATTATCGTATTTTCTGTCACCTGTGAACCCATCTTAGATAAAAATCGGGTGCCGAATTGAAACACAACTGACTTTTAGGAATCGCTAGAAACACAAATGGGACGACCCCATTGCGATTGTCCGCCACGGAATACTATTGTGAAGGTTTCCGAGCGAGATATAGCCAGGATGATATTCACATTTCCCGTTGCGACGGAGACAGTAGTTTTATCGCTACCAAAAAAGAGTGGGGTGTGCATCGAGCCTTCCGTAGTATTATAGTCGTCGTAATTTTATCCTGCGCTCTCAGTTAGCAATGAATACAAGCACGAAGAAACCAATAAATTCACCGAATGCCTCCACGCAAAGTGGCTGACATTGAAATCGTGGCCAACCGCCGCTTTCCATTGGAATCCAGGTGTACATATGGTGCAGTATCAAATGCCCCATCGAAGTCTGGATTATCGAGCATATTGGAGATTAACGACCTCAGGGTCGCGATAACAAATCTCATAAGATTGACGAGCCCAGACTGGCGCATCTTCGCCAGTGGCCAAAGTTCCGTCTGGAAGCACTGCCAAGGTGCATCACCGAGTTTGGTCGCGTCGATAGTCTCGTACAGGTGCTGATAATTTTCGAACGGACCGAGATCACCGTGCTTCATAAGAGACAGCGCCCACTGTTCCAGAAGATAGTGAATATTTTTTGTTGACATTTGAACTCGGTGAAATAGGAAGTCGGCGATATTGAATTGGACTGAGTCCTCATATGGTGACCAGTCATCATCCGCAGCAGTTGTGCGGCGGAGGCGGTGTACCGGTCGGGCAGAAATTCACCAGCCTCGTTGCACGGTCGGCCTATTCAAATTAGGCAAGATTGAATATTTTATGAGCTGTTTGCTATGTCCGCACCGTTTAGAAAAGGGATGGTAATTTTTTTCCCGATTGAGGCCCCAAATGCGGCGATGGGGATGGCTGCGGCGGGCGGGGTGAATGATTCCGAGTGGTTGCTATCGCGGTCTGAACATGGGGAAGATGGCGCACGCGATCCTCCAAGTCCACCGTTTTGATGCGCGCGCAACCCCAGGCAAAGTGTTATTATTCTGGTGTGCAGATCGGACATGATACGTGAGCCCTCGGTGAGAAGTGCGCTGACTGTGATCCTGAAGAACAAAAAAAAAAAAAAGCAAAGTACGAGTTATGCCGGCGTCAGCATCAGCCTCCCCCAAGTGACGGTTGGGGTGATTTGACGTGTCCATCCGACATCAATGAACCAAAGAAATCACAAGTTTAAGTTCTTGAACATATAATGGACGACCAGAGACTGGGCATACTAGCAATGCAAGAAACTCACTTCGATGTTTCCGGAGGCAAGACATTCGATTCAATGTATCAGAAATGGTTCACATTGATCCACTCCTCCCACCCCACAAAATCCTACTAACACAGCAGGTGTGGCTTTTTTATTGAACAAGAATTTGTTGATGTCAAACACATTCGAGTCTTCAACCTTGTTGCTGGCCGTGCCCTGATGATTACTATCCCCTGGCATAAAACAGAAAATACTGACTTGTTTTGAACATATACGCACCGAACAAACCTAAGGAGCGTGCCGAACTTTGGACAGAACTCTGGTCAAAATGGAAGAATGATCAACAACCTGCCCTTTCCTGACATTGTCCTAGGCGGCTGGAACTTCGTCAAAGATGTCAGAGACCGTCTTCCGGAAGCCTAAAACCAGTACCGCAGTCCTTCACACCGCTTGAAGTCATTGCTACATATCAAAGACGGTTGGAGGAACACCTTCCCAGATGATCGAGAATACACCTGTATCCAACGTCCGTTGCGACACGCAACTGGATCTGAATATCTCTCCCGCTCAAGGCTGGATAGGATTTATGTCCATCATAACCTCTCTGATTGGTGTCGGGGATGGGGGATTGAGAAAACACCGATGAGAAACTGATCACTCACTGGTAACGACACAAATAGTGTCCCGGCACGAGGAGAAACTCGGTAAAGGCCGGTTCTCTCTGCCCCTGTACCTGTTAAAAACCCGAAAATTCACTACGGAAGGAATCCATAGACTCACCTGTGCCTTGAAATGCGAAAAGACAACTGAAACTCGCCCCAAGAAGGAATGACCACAACGTACAAACCTTATGGGCCGCATTCAAACGAGATACCACCCAACATGGTACCCATTGTTCAAGGTTAGTTGTGAATGAAGAGACGAGACAATTGTGAACCTGGAAAGCACAGTTACATCTGATAATACACGACACAGAATTACCAGCTGAGGACCGTTCCCTTGCTGCATACCTACTCGAGAAAAAAAATCAATGACACCCTGGAAGAAAGTGCGCAGAAAAAAAGGGATCTAAGACAAACTCAATATGATGTGGAAGGTGAAACCCTTCGGAGCAAATTCTGGACCAAATCCACAGCCGGCTACAAGATGAAAGACTCAATCCACGAATTCAAAAAAGAGAGCTGTCAACGACACATACCTCCAGAGTACGAATCAAGACCAAAATCATGGCGGAAATGGCCGCGGAATACCATAACAATGTCCAGTATGCCGACAAACCTGACCTGTATGCAAAGATTATGGCAACATCGCTTGTACTCGATCAATATGAGGCGCACCTGAATGAACAACAACACAACCTCATAGATAATTCACTTGACACCACTGACTTGACGGTGGCGCTGAAATTGTCGAAAACAGGCTCGTCTCCCGGTATTGACGGGCTACCGTACGAATTCTACAAATGGTTAGTAACCGAACACATAATTAAAACTGCACAAACCACGAAGAATCTGTCGACATATTGGAAATTTAGAGGAACTTTTCAGGGACATTGAAGCTCACGGAATTGCTCCCGGAACGGAATTCAATGCGGGTTGGATGTGCCCAATCTACAAGAAAGGAGACCGTGCAGAGATCGCAAAACTACCGACCTGTAACACTCTTAAATACGGACTACAAGCTCCTCACGAAAGCCTACTCACTACGGCTCGCTGAAATAGCCCCCGAGATCATCCATAGTGATCAAGCTGGGTTCATGAAAGGCCGTAAAATCGAGGATCAAGTCAATACAACTGAAATACTTACTAAACTATGCCGAGGCCTTTGAGGAAAATGGAGTGATAGTAGCCCTGGACCATGAAAAAGCATGTGATAGGGTTGACCATGAATACTTACTGACTGTACTTGAACACATGCGGTTTCCGACCAACTTCTGTAATTTGGTCAAATGCCTTTACACAGACGCGAAAACTCGTGTAATGATTAATGGAGAGCTGAGCCCACCATTTGTGGTGACGCGAGGTGTCCGACAAGGTGACCCCCCCTGTCCTGCCTCCTTTTCAACCTAGCGATTGAACCATTAGCAACATTGATACGAAACTCTGACCTAACAGGCATCAATGTACCTGGAACGGATTGTAGACTCCTGATATCCCTATTTGCCGATGACACGACTATCTATCTGTCCAACACAGACTCATGGAAACCCCTATGGGAAATACTGGATCTATGGTGCACTGCTTCAACAGCAAAATTCAACGTGAAAAAAAATAGTAATCTTACCATTTGGTTCTCAGGAATACAGAGTGTCTGTTATTTCACATCGCAGAATCAATATACATCAATGAGAATTCGTGAAAACCTGAAAATCATACCTGACAGCCAAACCTTCCGCTTCTTGGGGGCCTGGGTCGGAAACAACGTCCAATACCTGACACCCTGGCCCGATGTTCTAGAGAAAGTCTCAGGCGATCTGGCACAATGGAACTTGGACAAACCAACTCTTGAAGGACATAGGCATATAATAATATGTGATTGGCGGACGAACCCAGTATCTGACCGTGTCCAAGGCATGCCGGAGGAAATCGAAGACACTTTGATCAAAAAGAGACAAATTCCTATGGGAAGGAAAAAGACCAAGAGTGGCACACGAACGATGTGCCTGCCTCTTGATAACGGTGGAAACAGATATTAGACCTGCACTCAAGAAATGAGGCAATTGATCTGTGGAACCTCAAAGAATTCCTACGTCAAGGCACCGATCGCGCCAACTGGCCTTTTTTCATCGATCAGATAATTATCAAACGATGGGAAATGGGCGAGACCTTGAGTAAACACGGCGAGCTATACAACATATTCAGGCAGAACATCCACATCCCCACATGGAGAATTGATCCTGTACCGCGAGACATCAAACGAATGATAGCGGCAGCCAAAAATACAACTTATGGTTCACAGGGCTGTCAATATCAAAAGAGATCAGGCTGCAGATGCCTATTTGGAAACATCTTGCCTTCTCTGAGACTAGATTCATGACATCCGCCGCAAGCCGGCTCTGAGATGCCTACGAGAAAACATCAAGTACGAACCGTGCAAGATATTTCCAAGATTGCTACCGAAAGACAACATCTGGAGACGACCACATATGGTTAATCCATCCGGAATCGGGCGCAGAAACTGTGGATGCCCACCGTGCCAACACGATCGAACCGTACTACTCTGCAACAACCCAGGTGAATGTGTTGAGACGGCCAAAAGGCTTCTTGACTGTATCCTTCCAAAGTGGAATCCTGATCTAGTGGATACTGACCTTTGTGATGAATTGGCACTCTCTGAAGAGGAGATACTTGCTAATGCGACCAGCGGTAACGAAGACGATGGGCCAGCCGTGACGTTCGATCCGATGTTTAGATTACTGATATCTCCATGGTTACCGAATCTTTGCTTCCGAAGACCATCTCCGCCAAATTGCAACGAAACACTACTCAATCCCAGCAGTTAACGAACAACACAGGTATACCTTCATGCAAGGATCAAAGCATCAACTACCTCCCTCGAAATGCATCCCATGATTCTTGCTCGTACTCTTGATGCAGATGTTTGAACTCCTCTCTTCTCGTAACACAATCTGAAGACCTTCCTTGGCCCTCATTCAATGTTGCCTTACTTTGTGGCCTACTCTACACGATCCAAAACCTACCTCTTGATACATCCATTACCGTCCACAGCAACTCTCCGTTTCCTCGGGAAGGTCTTAGTAACGATCGAAAACCTATGAGAACAACCCACTGGATCAATTTCCGTCTAGTGCGCTGCCTGATTGCCAGATTGCAAGAAAGAACAGGAAGAACACGCTTTAAAGTAGTCGAGAAAATCCTGCCAAGTGCTTACTGGCGTCAGAGCCTATTACGACAGAGCTTGATACCGACCTCGACTTGACCTTCACGAACCCCGGCATCCCTCTTAAAACTGGATCTCAACGTCTCTTCACAAAACTTATTAGCTCAATGAATAACACATCAGTGCGTAGGAACACAATGATAAACCTTGAGCGTATACGTTGCAGCATAGCAGAAGAATTCTCGTTCCAGCCATCAGACAAGGCAATATGGACTTCAATCAGATCGACTAACATTCACCGGCTCACTCGCAACTTTCTATGGAAATGTATACACAACATATACTACGTAGGCCCTTTCTGGGAACACATACCTTCTCTAGAAACATTCGGACTTTGCGAAACATGTGCGTGACTGAATCCATGGAGCACATCTTACTGGAATGTGATAATCCTGGCCAACATCAAATTTGGACCCTTACCAAAAAACTGTGGAGGTTGAGGTTTCCCTCCTGGCCGAAACTCAAACTGGGGGCTCATTCTGGGCTGTGGCATGGCAAGATTCAAGTCCCCCCCTTCACATGCGTAAAAAATTGTTTCTTTACAATCCTGGTGTCAACCACAATCAAATTGATTTGGAACTTGTGAAATGAAAGACTGTTTCGAGACGTACAGTCACGAGCACAGAGGTCCACAACCAATGGGTGTCTCTAATTAATATAGCGCTGAAACGAGATATCCTATTGACTGACCGAATTCGATTCGGGTCTCTTGCAATCAAGAAAGAACTCGTCTTACACACCTGGAGTGGAACACTCTTGGACGAGGAATCCCTGCCGGATGACTGATAAATCTAAGGGGGTTTTAGTGGGTATACGGCCCACCACTCTGAAAGACGGAGTGGGATAAATGGCCAGAGTCCCACACTAAGGCTTGAACCCTGTGCGTAACGGCAATTTCCTCCTGGACAAAATTCCGGCTTCACTGGATAATGACCCAGTTCAACCAGCGGGTGCACTTGGAATGCTTTGCAGACCGAGTCGCATTACTCAAAAACGCTCCAAAAAAAAAAAGAAAAAAAGAAAAACATTGGGCAGAGAATTTTGGGGGATTGCTCTCAGCAAGATTATGAGTTAGCATCGATCAATCATTCGGCTTTTGTGCCGTCCACATATTTTGGCAGAGAGATCAGTGCTTATGCAAAAATAGATGACGAAAATGTGATGCTCTGCAAGTGGCTGAAGTTAGGGCTCCCTAAGACCCGTACCTTACGGTAGCGGAATACCCTATCGCCCCGCGTTGTCGAGTCATGTTTTCATTAATTTCCATTGCTTTTGCTAAACAGGAGCCCGAAAAAATTATCGGACTTCCTGCCATCAGCAGACGAAATGAAACTGAAACCCCAGGAGAAAACCAGCACCCCTAAGGCTACCACAATCCTTGTAGGACTCCTAGGAGCCACGAGTGCCTTAGTTTTCACGCCGTGACCCGGGTCAACCTCGCTCCGGCTTCGACAGAGCATGGATGTTGGCTAAGGAGTGTCGCATGTGGTCGTGGGTTGTCGTGGGAGGAAGTGGCGCTCAGCGGCGAGCGATGATCAATGATCCCTAGTGAAAAGTCCGCGAGATTGGGAGAGATCATTTGAGTTCGCAGTGCACATCAATTGATGAAGCGGAATCGGCTGAGATTATGAGAGACGAATTGAGGCAGGCCCACACTCGCAGCTCAATCGATCGCCGCTGTACCTCTCTCCCCTCATCGGCCAGTTCACTAGCTTGAAGTCGACCGCATGGTGAGGCATCAATGCATCAAGTGACAGAGCTGCTGTGACAGCTGCCAGCGCATTCTGAATCTTTTCACCCACCACCACCCCCCTCCCCTCTCCTCCCTGCGGCCATCTCTCGCCCTTGCTCTGCCCATTTCCAACCGCGGCAATGGCATGACACATACCCGAGCGCTCTTCGTCACATCACCGACAGGGTTGCTTGTCAGGGGTCGTTGCTTGTGTTGCCACCACCCGGCCCCGCCAGTCGATAATTCGCCACCCCCAGTTGATGATTCACCACCGCCGGAACCGGAGACCCAAAAGGACTCCGAGCACACCGACCTTTTGTAAGTGTTTCTATCCCCACCGCACCCATGCGCTTACCAATTCCTGCAGCAGCTTCTGTCGTCGTTGGGCCCCCTCCCCGTACTCTTCCACCCCCGCGGCCACCTCTGCCGTCACTGCCACCTGCGACCACATCATCTTCAACTAAGAGCAAGACTGCTGGTTCGAAGAAAGCGGAACCCCATGCAACGTACACCACACCTCGGTATCTATCCTCCTCTGATTCCTAGTCCCTTCTGATTGATTTCTTAGGAATCTATACCTGGCTGTCTATGCTCTTGATGTGGGTGGCTCGACGGCCGAATTCAGTGAGCGGTGGAAGGCCCTCGAGCAGGAGAAGCCGCCCTCGGCTCTTTTCCAGGTATGGCCAGCTCTACTCCCAGTCTGTCCCGCGTCTGATTGCAACCTAATGTAGGCGTATGACAAGTATTCTGAAGAATTGGTTTGGTCTTCTCATTCTGGCTGCGTTCCTGTCTAATCAAATCCGCAGAAAAAGGCATCCGCCCCGCGGACCGTCGCTCGAGGACATTCACAAACGGTTATGGGAACAAGCACTGCAGTCTTAGACATCTAGGGATGCAAGGGGGCAATAATGCATTCGGATTGGTGCATTATTTACGTAGTAGCTTTTTAATAGAACTCGTTTTCGCTCAGACCATCCCACCCCTCTTCTGAATAAACAGCCCAGTTCATCTCAATCCATCCCATTCTGTGGATCAATGTACTGTTGGTCGGAGAGCAATTAAACAAGATCGTTTGAATGTTGGCGCTTAATAGCTCAACTGAGCTCGCGCGATACCGAGAATCAGTGCCACATTTGTGATCCTGCGAGTTGTTACGAGTTGCGGTGAGCCCATCTGTCAAAGTCTCGTTCTAACTCACATAATCTCACATGATCTCACGGACTTTTGACTGGGGATGATCAGCAATGTTGGAGTCTCTGGCAGATCAGATCTGATTATGATCCGAGGACCGACGGCCTGGCTCTTCTCATCTCATTCCCAAACTTGCTTCAAGCCCTAGGTTGAGCGCTTGTTGGCTGCGCTAAATTAATCGCCCAGTACGCAGAACAGAATGGCGTGCTGCCAATAAACCTCGCTACGGCTCTTGAATTTTCGGAGGATGATATAAATAATCGACAACTCATCGGCACAGAAGAGATAGGTGCACAAGGACCCCTACGCCGTACAGATCACGTGGTTTATTGCCTATTTCGGAACAGGTGTGTCGAACTCGACGGTCGAGTCTCGACCAGAGATAAATGTGTTGATAATCATACTTGAGAGTATTCACATGTATTAAGTGAATATAATTACTGAAATTTCTGGCATGATTTCACCTGATACGGGGACTTCACAATACAAAATAGAATCACCTGAAAATGCAGGATGAGTGAGTACTTAATGTTTTGGAAGGTGAAATACGACATTTACCACGGCAACTTGTCTAAAAAGTGTCAGCGCAAGATTCGGGATATTCGCGCAGAGATCAGTGAGTCCCAAGGGGGAAATGATACGCCGTGGCCGGTGCCGACAGACGGGTCGGGGCATGTAAAATTCGCTCAACATATGCATCAAAAAAGAGATTGGAGGCTATTACTGTAACATACAGGGCATAGTAGAAAAAGTAAGTACAAGGACAGGGAGGGGGAAAAAGTAACAACACATTTTAAGAAAAGTGTCACCTTCCTGAATCGAACCTGCAACAGAGACTCATAAAAGGGAGCACATAACCACTAAGCCTAAAGACCACTAAGAGGCAACGAAACACTGCACTGACGTTGGCGTCGGGGGTCATTATCCCACGTGATCTGCATGGCGTAGGGGTCCTTGTGCTCAAGTCCACAGAAGACCGCTGCCACTTTTCAGATCATGGAATAGTATATCGCGGGAAGGCATACGTGCGGCGCGCGCAAAAGTGGAGATTCTTGGTTTCATACCGGAAAACGGGATAACACTGGGTCTAGCGAGGTCTAAGGAGGCGAGACACCGTCTGAGTCTGACCCGTAGAACGCTAAACAAGTCGACCTCGGAGAGAGATCGCGATCGGTCTTTTGAATTTGATTTGGAATGACCAGCAAGACGTATGTGTTCGTTCAAATGCTTTCTTTCTTCCCCTTCGCCGGCGCCCTCGTTCGTTCGTGCTCAACGCTCAAACCACTACAGCACCAACTACCCCACTCAAAACCGCAATCCCCAACGCGAACATGAGGCCCTTTGCGCCGGGGGGTGCAAAGAGCGACAGTGCACTGCCGGGAGTCGCGGACGGGGACCCGGAGGAGCCAGCAGACGAGCCACACTGCTGCTTCTGCAGCCCAAGGGCGGCGGCGAGCTCCTCGGGCTTGCACTCGGCCTGGAGGCACGAGATCGCCTTCGACTGGAAGTCGGTGTTGGTGCACGAGCAGGTCAGGTTGGTGCTGCTTCACGTCAGTGCCGCGCACGAAGAGACGGGAAAAAGGACGCACGGAGATCCACACTCGGTGGTGTTAGCGGCGGCTGTGAGGCAGTTGAGGACACAGGGGGAGACGACGGCGGTGGCGCTGGCCTGAGCGGCGCTGCCCGCCGCGGAGCCGGACGACTGGCCGGCGGAGACGGTGGTGCTCTGGGAGGCGGAGGCGGCGCTGCCCTGGGAAGAATCAGCGCAGACGGCGACGGTAAGGGCGAGGACGGTGGCAACGGCACAGCGCATCGTGAGTTTATGGAAGAGCAAGCTTTTCTGAGTTGGCGAAGTCGTATGTACCAGAGGTTCATATATTTCTTGGATTGGCAGGCTGATGGCACTCCAATGACACTTCTTAATAACGAACATGAATTCGATCGTTCCACCGTCAGTTGTCGACACGAGCAACTCCCTACCTCGAGTGGTCTGCATATCCTTCCTCTCCTCCCTGTCCTGCCTTCTCAGAGCCCAGACGGACGGACGGTTATTCGAGAAACTCCCAGCAAAAGAAATTTTCGACGAGGTGGAAGTGAAAAAACTCAGACGTTTCAGACTCCGCCGGCACGTCAGCTGACAATCAGATCACTGATCGCCGCCACGCTGCTTGTCTTTTCCTCAATCATTCATTCATTCATCCATTGATTCCATTCGTTCGTTCCTCCGGTTCGTTCATCCTGCGTTCCTGGTCCGTTCTCGGAACTCCCTGTCTGTCTACGATCCAACCCTATCCGTCCATGGCCCCCGCTCTGCGCTCCTCTGCCAGTTGCTAGGGCCGCAGAACCCTCCACGCCGTTGCTGGCATCCAATCTCTGCGGCGCTCTAGACTTCTAGTCGTCCCTGAACCCCCTCTCCAATTCAATCCAATCCAAACCTGTCACTGGCAGTCTGTTTGAGCGGTGGCTTACAGTATTACTCTGCTCCCCTCGCGTCTTCTGGGTTCTTCCGGTGCGCTGATCTCGAGATTCCGGACGCATCCAGTCTCCGCCGCCCACCGGCTCTTGTTTGGATAACTCGCGCATTTCCAAATTCCCACCGACACCGAAGTTCCGAGGAGTGAATGAATCCCTTGCTGGGTGGCGTTCGCAAGTCGTCTATCCCTCGCAGGACGCTGTTCTTGTTCTCACAACGTTTCCACTTCTCCATCTTTTGAATCGGACTCGTTCTTGACTTTCAAGATTCCGCGTTCCGCTCGAGTACAAGCCTGCTCGAGTGGTTTTCTGATTGGTAGCGCGTGTGAGTACGCCAGCGCGGCATTCCGTTAGGAACGTACATCTCGAAATCTCTCTGCGTGTACGACTGTCGGCTTGTCTGTCTCCACAGATTTGACCCGTTCACAACCGGGGTTTCGGTAAAAAGGACCACGACACACCTCGCTGGAGCGCTTGAAGTTCCAGACGATGACCAAACCATGTGAGTATTTGACCACTCATCGACGCAGAAGTGGCGCAGAAGACACCACCCGCCACTAGGCCCCGGACTTCATTTGACAGGAGTCCCAAAAGGCGACTGCTCCATAACTACATGAAGAGTTTTCCACGGTGATGACTCCGCTCGTTCAATGACCAAGCTGATACCTGCCATTGGATGCGCATTATCGACAGGCTGTCCAATCAAGAAGCCTGTCAGGCCCGCTGCCGTTCCCCGGAGGGTCTTGTCATGGGTAAGCATAATATGGCTTACGGTCAGGCGCAACGCGTCTAACAATAAAATCCAGAAGCAATTACCTCCGCAAAACAGGGCTGTTCAATCATGTGGTATTGGGAACGTCTCAACCGCAGCAATGAAGGTAATGGCTTCGATCTTCGCTCTTACAATATCGGTGCGCTGGACCCGCGGCCTGCTGACTCAAAATACTCGACAGATCTCAATAAGCTGCCAAGAAGATGACCATTCTAAATTAACGAGCCCCTAATGGCCTGGGAGAAGTCCACGTTAATATTATACCCTTCATCTATTGGCATCAGCCAAAAAAAAATTGAAAGTGGCTTGTGTGTCCTACGCATCATATGAGCACCTGGTGTCTTATTCTTTGTAGCAGATATACTACAGTAAGTCTCCCACGATCCCTAGACCACCAATTCTCGGGTCTTTTCAATAGTGTTGGTACACTGCCGTCACCACCGCGGCCAATTGTGAGATTAATTGATAATCTGCATGCAAGCCTTAGCCAGTGGACCTGCGGGGTCTAAGTGATAGGTCACATGTCGGCTGGTGAGCGGTAAAGGTAGATTGACAAACAAATACGCATGCGGATGGTGTTCCACTCTATCTTTCAATGTTTAACATCTGTCGCGATTCCTCCATCTTGACCTTGACCTTTGCGGCATTAGAAGGACGAGACATGGACTTATCGGCGGCAGTGTTGTGCCCATATCTGGGAACTGGAGCACGTTGGTGTTCTGCACGGAGAGCAGCATCCGCGCGCTCTCGCTGCGCTTTCATAGCCTCCAGCTCAGCTGTTGCAAGTATGTCAGTGAAATAGTATAGGGTGAATCACCTTTATGACACACCTTCCCGTTGTGCAATGCGAGCAAACTCAGGCTCGGGTGACAGGATCGTAGACATTGTCTGGCCTCCCTCATTAGTGGTGACATTTCTGTCTCGGAGAGCCTGAGGCGCGAGCCGACGAGGCCGTCGGAACTCGCGAATGTTTGGTGCGAACGCAGTGGCGTGGATCGTGGTTCTCGCTAGATGTACAGCTGAGCGACTGCGCAGTTGCTCAGCTTCTAATCTAACTCGCATTTCGTTTGCCTGCCATGCCGACGTTGGATACTTACGAATACGCAAACCCACGCCACTACATCAGCCATTTGACATTTTCCTTGCGCCTTGTTGACATAGGGGCTTACCGCAAGCACACAAGTTCAAAAAGTGAAAAGTCGAGAAAAACGCCCGCAATGAAAGTGCACATTACGCCTGGATCAATACCCGGAAAAAAAATCTGTCTGAAAAAGTTCGACCTTTATCGGGTTTTGACCATAGTTTTGTGAGCTTGCGAGCTTGTGGCCCTTTTCGGATCTTTTTCGGCCTTTTTGGGGCTTGTACAAGATCACAAGGTCAAATGTCAAAAGTCTGATGCTAGTTGAAAACGCAGAAGGAAAATCAGTTTTGGGCCAGATCTTGTAAGTAGAAGAGCCAACCAGGCGGAGGGTCTCGCGGGCGGAGGGTCTCACGGATGGAAATCCAATCTTGCCTCCCGACAATTAAAGCGCTTATGCCATGACTTTGGCGCGCAATCGGTTGGGAGATATCGCGACTTACTTGCGCCCAACACTAGTGGACAGTCAATGTTTGATTATGATGAAGATCGCGATTCTGCCGGAGAGGGTCTGATACGAAAAGCGCATGCGGGAAGATGGCACGGGGACTTCAGTATTGCGAAGTGATGACGCAGAGATCTACTTGATAGACTCTGAACCAAGTAATGCCGCTTTTACACCAGAAAACGGGAATACGGGACTGCCTGAAGTTACCGAATAGAGAAGCCCGTCCTGCCAAAGCTCACTTATACTGCTCCAACTCGTCACCATCGCCCTTCGTTGCGGAGTATGCTTTCATATCACGATTGTCGTGCGGACGTTCAAAGACCTGGACAAGAGTCAAGACGAGAGTCCTGATAGCGGAAGCATGGCACAGCACTCACGTCAACGTCGGTTCTGGTCTGCGTAACCACCTGGATCCGGCCGAGCTCGATATCTTGGCCGCGCGTACCGCGCGACCGACCTCCGGTGATCTCATTGCTGTTGGCTGTGGCTTCCCAAGTGCGACGCCCGGATGGTACGGCGCGCATTGAGCGTATACATCATAGAGATAGCGTAGAGCTTGGGAATCATCTCATTGAACGCGGTAGAGATGATCCACTGCCGCCTGGGTTCTTTTGCGAAAAGGCCAAGTTGAACAAGGCGCTGGATTGGAAGTTGACTGAGATTCGAAACCCCCATGGCATTAGGGATGGACTTGCCAGATGGCGGCGGGGGCCCGCAGTTTGGGAAGGTAAGTCGGACAAGAGAATTAATCACTATGTGAGCAAGCTAGGAGAATATCGGAAGACCAAGGCTAGAGGAAACGTACGCCGACCATTTGAGGGAGGACGTCGGCCTTGGATTTGATCAAAAAATATGCCTGGGATGGGTTTATTTTCAGCACCTTGAAATCTAGATGTAGACTTACGGTCAGGGAGGTCATGCACACGTCCCCGGCTGAAGAAAAGAGAAGATGAGAAGAGGAGCAAGCAGTGGATGTCTCGACTAACCAAAAGCGGACCCCAGATGCGCGGCAACTGGTCAGAGAATTAGTTGCAGTCTCGTAGAACGCACGGAGGTGTGCTTACACCAGTTTGAGATTTGAGGCAAATTGGTGGTGGCGATGAAATAGGTCTGCATGATCCCATTTAGACGGAGACTTGACACTGTGGGGAAGGTACGCATACCGCAACAACGATAGAGAGGAAAGCGAAGAGGAAGATGATGACTACCCGGGACCACAACGAACAACTTTTTGGAGATCATCCAGAGACGGTAGCAGAAGTAAATTTGAACATAAAATCCGAATATCCCATCCTGAGTAGCCAATTTTAGTGATGGCCGAGTACATGGGTAGCGGACGCACAATCAGAGGAGTGCCGGATTGCCACCACGTCGTGTAGTTGAGTAGACTTTTTTGCGTCAGTTTTTACATTCGAGAAAAGACTTGGTGCATACATTGCCCCTTGGAGGTTTCCGAAATACGCGATATTCTGGATCCATATAATGGCACTGAAACAAACTGAGGGCTTTCCGATTGCCTGAAGGACGGGGCGTACAAGGCATGGACTGTTTTCAGAATGTGGCCCACCAGGAGGATGGCAACAATAACACGGAGACTCATTTTGTCGTCATGGTACCTCGGGGCGAACATTCAACCAATCAGCAGGTGACAGCAGTATTTCACGATACCAGGTGAAGTAGTTCCTGAACTAAAACAGGAATCACTAAATGAAGCAACTATGGGGGAAATGAAGGTTTACCTGGGTCAACAAGATGCCCAGCAGGAAAATATCAAGGCAGCCTCCAACCAACCCTTGCATCTGAGGTCATATCATCTCAGATACGGTCAAAGAAATTCACAAACAAGGTCCGAGCCAGGCGCCGGCAAGGCGGAGATCTTCACCGGTGAGTGGACCGGACGACATAGTCTGAGTGTGGTGGATAGAATTGCAAGAGGGGGTGGTTGATGGAGCTTTATCAACACTTTGGAGGCCTCTATGAAATAATTTGCACTTCCACCTCGTACCTCGATCCGTGCTGTGCGTTCCTGAAGTCTAAGCGACGAAGCCATTAACCCGATTCGGATACGGTGGGAAATGAATCCATAGGGGTCGTGTGATTGCGGCCCTTTAGGGTCGTGCATAGCAGCAGTAACGAAAAAATGCGTGTTCCTCATCGACGATATGAGCGCAACGTAATATGGAACGATTTCGACACGTCCCATTCTATAATCGCTCGGGCTAGCTCGTTGAGTCATCCGCGCCTGCACTTTGACCCGCATTTTCCTAGAGATAACATCATTATATCAACGACAGGGCATGGGAGTGGGGTAATTTCGCGACGCGACAGGAGCTCACGGAAAAATCCCCAAGGCGTTGAACATTTCCCCAAGAGGTAAGCGGGAATTCCCGATCGCACACAGACCTCTTGACAACTCCCCCGGATTAGGAAAGTTGTGCTGATGGGCCACTTTTGCCAGGAAGAATTGAGAACTTGAGTTTGCAGTCTCATTTTTAGTCAGAACCTTCCAGAATTTTGGCTACCCTCCCATTTCCATATCTTCTCTGTCTGTCTATGTAATCAAACTAATTTATTTCCTTGTAAAAGAGGCCTTAAACGGCAAATGATCTTGAAAACAGATGCCGTAAAATGACAGTTCGGAGTCTCGGACAAGATCGGACCAAGTCGAATCCGGCGATATCGCCGAAAAAAAAAGTTATCTCCGGAAAAAAGACTGAGGTCCATACGGACCGTGATCCGGACCCTCCCTCCCTCCCTCCCCTGCAACAGCATGTCAAAACTTTTGGAGGTTGATGTCCGAAACTTTGATCCCGCCTACCTCTTGCATTTCCCCTTGATTTCGGGAAGATCCGAGTACAGCTTGGCCAAGAATACTTCTCGTAGCTGGATCAGCTCTGGATGATCGCACATGAACATAGCGTGGGGAGGATCCTCCACTTCGGACCTGCAGAATCTGCAAAGACGCTATTCGCGGGGAACCACCGGTTTCCTTCGCTCTGCCCAGCGCCTGCGTTCGACTGCCAAGCAATGGCTAGACAGAACCATCTTCGTCAAGGCACGACGATGGTTTGTAGACGTGATCCTGAGGTAGTGCCGAAACTCCAAGGATTTCTTGACAAGCTTGTCAGTTTTTGAATCCATCTCAAGCCGGCCTGCTAGGAGATTTTTGTCCTGGATGAGGTCTCGATTTCGTAGTCAATCCATGCCTCCATGGACTGTTTAACTTGCTTCATTACTTCCTCGACGGCGTTGACCGTAACCTCGCAGAAAATATCGAACTCCACAGGTACTGATATACAGAGTCGAGAGAGGACAATTCTAAGGTCATTAACCCAGGAGATTTTCATTTCACGAGCCAGTTTCAAAGACTGTTGGAATGCGTTCCAGCCAGGTCTTTGAGGTTTGTCATTATCAGTTTTCAGCTTCAAAAGGTAGCAGAGGTTCTTCAGGGCCAAGTAAACACGACGGTATTTGATTGGCCATATTCCCGTCTCAAAGAAGAGCACTGCTCGCATTGATCGCGCTCCGACTCCCAGCATTCGACGAAGAAACATGCATTGCACGCTTTCAAGCAACTTCAAACTTTTAGCGTCGACGTCAAGGCAAATTTCGCAGCCAGCAATGAGATACGGATCCACGCGTGCCATGTACAGAGTGCAGGTCTCCCATGCCCCGACAAAGCGGTCAAGCCCAAGGATAACATTCGCTGCCGTGCGAGCTTTCTTGGCCTTCACGCGGTACTGCTCCTGCCACATAAATTTGGTGCCCGTCTCTATCCATATTCCGAGGTAGCATGCCTTGTCTACTCGTGCAATTGTTTTGCCATTTAAATGGAAGGGTGGGTGTGCCCATGGCTTTTGTCGCCGGCCAAAAAATTGATATAGGCATTTAGGAATGGATGTTTGACAACCGTTGTCATCGGGCCCAGCGCTGCGACCCATTTAGATGAGATTGAAAGCCGGGAGGGTTAGTTGAGGCCGTCAGAATATCGTCTGCATGTGCAATCTAGTTGAGTGAGACTCCATTCAACTTGATATCACTTGGATGCGGGTCTAAGAGAAAGTCGGCCATGAACAAGTTCCAAGATGCGGAGATCCCGGATCTCCAGTGAGTATACCGAGTAAAGATTTGAACATTGGCGCAAATTGGCCGTCGGAGCGAATGACGTAACGAATTCGGTCATAAAGACACTTGAGCCATTCGATTAAAGGGCCCGAATACCCAGCTTCGCAAGTTTAACCCAGAGCGTATGTCGGTCGGTTTGAGGGAACACATTTTGAGGTCCAAATAGGCCACATAAAGGGGTACGCTGAGAGATTCCGCCGTGTCTATCATGCTAAGAAGCACAAAAACATTATCGTTGGTTCTCAGCCCATCCTGGAATCCGTTTTGCGTAACTGGAATGTGACCAATGTCTTCTGCACCTTCTCGAATGCGACGATCAATTATGAGGGTCGACATCTTGAGCATACAGCATTCCAACGTGATTAGGCGGTAGCTAGAGGGGTGGACTGCATCTTTATCCTTCTTGAGAATTCCGATTACAGCTAATAGCAGTACCGAAGGCGCGAGTGGATTTTTTTTTCCGTTTTGGGATGTTTTCAAACAATTCCCGGTATCTCAATGAGTTCTTCACCAATCCGCGTGAAACATAGGTAGAAATCTCGGGCTAATTCATGCGGAATTAGTGATAGAAAAAAAGTTGCGAAAATATTTGACTAACATAGGCTGATGGCCACATTTTGCAGGTCAATCCAGTTTTTGAGCATTCAACCATATTCAAATGATGCAGAATTTTATCTGGCAAAGCTTCAATGCACTCTGAAGGACTTACTATATTCAGAATGTTTAACAGCTCAGTCTATTAGCATCAAAAACAGAGTACAACTGTGATGGATATCTCTGTTTCATGACTCAACGACCGTATGTTCTATTTTATTTCCAATTCCTTTTCATTTCATATTCTATCCACTGTGTGGATGCTCATTTCCTTCCTACCTACTAATTTACAACCCTTGTTTCATCATATTTCAAACACCCTTGTTTCACTTCTTATTTCACTTCGCCTTAGCTACCATTGAGTATATAAACTGCTGGTACTGGATAATATAACTCACTTTTCACCCACACAATTACTCTGCTCTAACGCGCAATCGCTTAATTGCCTTGCTTCGTCTATCGGACATTGGTAAACGTTTCGCACTTACCTCTGTCTAGGACATCCTTCAATCGAGTATTGCTAAAGCTGCGAGCTGGCTATACTTGATTGTTCACGCGTTATCGAGGGAACTTGTGCACGGGGTTCAGTGAACCACAAAAACTACACGATCCGTTACAACAACCATGGGTGACCTGGGAATATTGCCATATTCAAGACCACCACTGAGGTCGTTCGAGATCTGAGTCTATGGTGTTCTTCGGAATGTGTCTAGGCCTACTTGGATAAAAATATATGTCACTGTGATGTGTCTAGCTGTCCACACACTGGATTGGCCCGTAAATGCAGCTATCAGTTTATGTTACTTAATATGAGATATATTCCCAACTTTTCTTCTATCACTAATTCCGCATGAATTAGCCCGAGATTTCTAGCTATATTTCATGCGGATTGGTGAAGAACCCATTGAGATACGGGAATTATTTGAAAAGATCCCAAAACAGAAAAAAAAACTGGCCGCGCCCTCGGTACTGTTATAAGCTGTAATATGGCCATGAGCCATGCACGAGGTGCGTCCTGGTTACGAATGCAGAGGTGAAAGAATTCAAGCATTTTCTCATTAGGAATCGCAAGGCATTCCTGGTAGGTAAAATCATCGCAGCCGACCGCGGTGTCCAAGCCATGTGCTTTGATGTGCCGTTTCACTGTCTCAATCTCCTCGATGGTAATATCACGAGTGTACGACTGGCGTGGCGAAGTATTCGCTGGTAGTTGCCCTAGTTCATCAGCCATCCGTTTATTGAATGCCAGTTGACCCATGTTGAATGATGGCGGGGCGACTGCTGGATAATTTAAACGCGCCTCGAAGTCGTCTGAGAGATCCTGAAGCGACACCTTGGCTTTCTTCGGCCGCGGATCGGTACATTTGCGAACGAAATCCCAGAATTCTTTGTGGTCCTTGCATGCCAGCAACGCTTTACGAAGACCCGCTTTAAGTGCGTGAACTTTCGCGCGACCGCGATGGTTCGAATTGCGATCCGCGACATCATCCTCGTCGTCACCAGTTTGCCATTTTCTAGGCCGCGGTGGGGAGACCTCTGGCAAGTCCGTGTATACTTTGTGCTTCCCATTGAGAGCAATCATTGATCGTGTAGAAAGCGGAAAGGTAACTTCCGATGGGGAGAATATTGCGTTGTCCCTAGGTACCCGCAGCTTGACGGCTGTCCTTGCGAGTGCAGTGGCTTAGTTTTTCGATTCGCTGGTTGAGTTTGAATCGATGTGAACGAAGCATGTGCGAGCATGCCGCGCAGCTAAGAGCCTGACAGTTGCTTTAAAACACATCAGCGTTTGAACTAAGCCATCCAAGAGTCATGTTTTTTGCCGCCGAATAACACAATTGACGAATCACTGATTTCGAGGTACAGAACATCACCAAAGTTGTGGGGGGTGCCACGGTACGCAGTGTTTCGTGGATGGCGAATATTCACGCACGGTCGGCGGTTCCAAATTCGGGACTTGGAACCACGAGTGACTTGTTCAGAGGTGAGGATAGTCCAAAGAATATCCCAGCACCGGCCGCAGTTGCTTTGGATCCAAGACCGTCAACATAGACGTAATTTGAGGCCGATTCTGCTGAAAGAGGGCCCCATAACGACTCCAGGGCCTTTTCAGGTGTTTCACTTGCATCCATGGTGGCCTGGTACAACAGATCGATGGGGCGAGATCCGATGAAATTGGGTTGTGGTGCATGCTCGCGAGTCGCAGGCGGCGTGCGATCCAAGTTAGAAATATCCAGTTCGAGAGAGATACGAGTGTGATCAGCCCAGTTGTCGCCTGGGTCGGGTGTTGGTTCCTCGACATGGAATTCCTTTACCACGGAAAGTAGACCCTTTGACACCATTGCGTAGTCAATTGTTGATTTACCTGCCGGTTGGTGTGAAGTGAACCGACTTGTACCGCGTGAGAGGGAGAACGTCAATACCCAAGACGGGACAGGACGTGCAGCGTTTTTTGATTGTACAGCTGGGGCGTCATACCATGGAGATTTTGGTTTCGGGAGTCGACTTGAGTTGGATATCGATATCGCAGATATTTAGACCCGAGTAGCGGCAGAGTCAAGTAGTTTTGAGGGCGAGAATCGTGGTGCCGGTGAGCGATACCTGCTTGAGCACCCGACCTGGTGCCACCCCACTCGCGACTCTGCGTTTGAAAAAGGAAAGAGTCGATGGGAGGCCAGATTTTGATGTGGGTGACGAGCTCCGCGGGTGTGTTTTTGGTGTATTTGAGAGCGAGGGATGCGCGAGATATCTTCGCAGCAGGAAGTTGGAATTTAAACAGATGTCGAATGGCTGAAATCGGTGGGTTATGTGGATGTAGACGTAGATTGTTAGAGTGGACGCGCGGAGACTGTAACATGAAAGAGGCGTCCCGGAGCGACGTACTCTCGATGATTTGGTGTCGTGTCGAGTTTGTCTTGGAAGTCAAATATTGAGATGGTCGACACACAGATGTTGTGGGCAGGAGGTTGGCGGTTGCGCTAGAATATATATATGCTCCCATCGTCCCGCTTTGACGAGGCCGAGGCGACGTCGCTTCGACGATCGCTTGAGACCAGACCTGGGGTGGGGTTGGAGCGGGCAGCAGCACCCGCACGCGATGCTGTGTTCGGAGAGTCGAGCCGAGCTCGGATTTTGATTTGTGTGAGGAGACTCCGCAGGTGTGTCCCCGGTGTATTCGACTGAGCCCTGGGAGCTGGACATCAGCTAGATATGTTCGAGCCAGAAACAAGAGTATTTCACCACGAGATATCGGCGTTGGCCGGATCCTTCCAAGCAAAAGGGTTATAGGGGTCGGGCTGGGATGGATACTCGAAGACAAGACGGGATGCGCAGCTTTTTAATTGTACAGTCGCATCGGAGGCCGGAGCGCTGTACCATTGAGAATTTGGCGTCGTGTCGAGAGTTATTTTGACAGTCGAATATCGATAGCGCAGATTTGGATCCGAGGTCGAGTGGTGGCAGATTTGACACGGTGCGGGTGGCTGCACTGGAATGTTCAGGCCCCCATCGTGTCGTCTTGATGAGGCTGAGGAGACGGCAAACTAAGGTGCGGTCTTCATTAGTTTTGAATGATAGATTCATTACAAAGGGCACCAGATACGGAGCGAGCAAAAACAGAACACAATTCTGCGTTTGAAGAGGAGTCGGGGCCGAGGCTGACCGTGATTTGTGTGGCGAGACTCTACAGGTGTGTTTTTGGCACGTCTGAGGGTGGGAAATCAGGATATGGATGTTTTCGAGGCAATATAATTTGAATTGGAGCAGATGTGGAACGGCTAAAATCGGTGGGTTATGTCGAGGCGCGCAGAGACTATAACACGAAGGAGGCGTCCCAGGGTGACGTGCGGGCAACATGGTGGAGAGAGGTCACAAGGGCAAATAGCGGTCGATCAGCGCCGGATAGCGAGATATAGAGAACGTCATACCGGCAGAATCTGAGTGGATATTCCAGCCACAAGATGCACGGACCGGCATGCATGGTCATTGTGATAATGCGCTGAAATATCACAGTTACAGTGTCGGCGAGGTGGTCTTTATTAGGTTCAGCTGCTGAATTCACCGCAGATGACACCATACCCGGAGCGAGCAGCAGCGGAGCGATGTAGACGAAGAGGGTGCTGAACAGGAAACGGGAGCAATGGCTTGTCCCCGGACGAGTCCAGCCGACGCCAGTTGTAGAAGGGGCAAATTCTCCAGCAAATTTGCTGGGACAACCGTTGTCGGGCCGGAGCCGAAAAACGAAGCTCGGTGAAGCCGGTAACGGGTGGGGGAATGAACGACATGTACATTTCAGAGTCGCAAAGAAATAGTCCCCGGGGATTCTGTAAAGATCCTTGCAAATTTTGACTCTTGAGGCGTTGGCAGGTTTGTCTCCACCGACTCCACATACGTAATTCATGTCGGGAATACATCGAGATCGAATTCCGAGAGACGGAACGCAGAGTAAGCCAGGCATCGAGGGAAATGGAAAAGCAAAGGAGGTAATTGTTTGTCCAAGCTACAAGTCAAATCCGAGGAAAGGGTGTCTTGATACGAACAAGGTCTTGAGCGCCGGGCGCAGTGAGCTATAGATCTTATGGCTGAGAAGGAAGCAATGAGAATGCCATTTTTCGGTACGTCGGGAGAGTTCTCACAAGTCAGACCAACCACGCCGTCCGAGCCAGACTCGGCATAAAAGTTGAAAGAACTCTTGTTGGATAAGAAACGGTAGGGGAGCGACACCGCAGCCAGACCACAAGCCCGGGAACGAGGAAGCACGTATACAGTAGGCGTCAGTCTCGATTTCCTTTGAACGGCCAGATGTGTGGAGGCACACGAGGGCCGAGACGTCACAGGTGCGTTTTGACTCTTAGTTGCTGCGGGCCCGATGGTGGGATGCCAGGACGCCCGGTGATGGTTTCGAGCCAGAAGTCTTCTACCACGACGTTGAAACGGATTCTCCGGAGCGAGGGCAACATCGATGGAGTATGAAGCCTAGAGTGAAACGAGACTGGATCGAGTGTAGCGCACGGATTGTCTGATTGTACAGGCAGACTCGGAACCAACTAGCTGTCGCATCGGAGGCTGGAGCGACGTACCATTGAACGTTGACTTGAGAAGGACACAGATCGGTTCTGGGCCGAGGTAGATTAGAATCAGAGTGGCTGGCACTAGCGGCGGATTTGAGGCGCCTAGAGTTGGAAGTCTCAGTGAGTCTGGCGGAATCGGGAGTTCAGCCACCAGATGGACGGACCAGCGCGGCGCGCTAGGAGAATTAATACGGGAACAAAAGCTGGGCGCGCTGGAATATGGCCTACATAGGTTCGTCTTGACGTGGTCACTGCCAGCCACGATGCGGATGTAGAGTCGCGATTGTCGAGGTTAAAGGAAGAGAAAAATCGGTGACAGGTGGTAACAGAGCGAGGCCATCCTCCGTATAGTTTCAGGAAGAAGTAGTCCAGACGGGAAGAAAATTTCAGTACACAGCAAGCCTCAGCAATGAGATGTCGCCGCCAGTCCGTGTCAAGTCGGAGTATGAGAGTCTAAAGCTATTTGGGTTTTGGAGTCTTGAGTTTTTGGAGACATCCCTGTGGCAGAAGCTGTTGAAGCGTTGGAGTCGAAGAGCTGGTCAGAGAACGACCAAGGGGCGAGTCGGATCGCCGGACCGGAATTCCAAATCAAACAGGATTGCGAGGCCATTTTTCAGGTCTGAAGAGTCGCTTCCGGATCCCTTTCCTGGTAGCCCGGCGCAGCGGGATCCCCGCGTCCCCGCCTGGCGCAACGAACGAGCATGTGTTGGTCGACAAGTCACGACGTCACATCGGTGACCTCACGGCTGACGCAAGAGGTACCCGCTGCTGAAAGCCGATACACAACGTCGCCGTGGGAAAGAAAAATTTCCCCAAAAGGAAACCCTCAACCACTTATTTTTATGAACGAATTGGACCTTTCTGCGCAACTTTCGAAAAAAAATTCCTGAGGCCTGGAGACAGACTCCGTAATAATGATCGCATCAATACCTATATATGGTTCCTGTCAGACCATGTATAGTAATTCTGTGATGCATCAACGCTCTGCTCCCACGGCGACGTTGTGTATCAGCTTTCACCGGCGGGTACCTCTTGGGCTGACGAATATCCAAGACCCGACTTGCTCGTCTCCCACATCTCCCTCATTCTCGCCCACCGTCAAGTCGAGCATGGATCAGCCCTCCTGGAACAACAACCTCCGCGCAATCTAGGCCACTGCGTCCCCTGCCTCACCTGCGGCGCCCCCCGGTCTAACACCACCGCCAGCGACTCGGATGACGAGTACACCAACACCAACGGCATGCGGGGTGTCCGCCGCGCGCGCGCAGACGAACTAGAAGGGCTGCTCGAGGGACACGATCTCCTCGAATTCCGGTGAAGAGGCGGGACGACGACGCCGACGCCGACACCATCTCGCTGCACTCCCACCTCGGCTCCCGGGGCCGCAGGCGCACGCCCCCGCGCACGCCGAAACACATGGCTCTGTGAAGTTTTAATGTCTTAGGAAGGGCACGGGGCGTGGCGCTTGAGGGCGGGGACGAGGCGCTGCATCCATATGCTCACCTTTTTGAAAGTCTCAGTAGCTCAGAATACTTCCAACCATCTGCAATTTTTGACAACCGCGCAGGCGACTCGCGAGCCTGACAGGCTTTTTCTATTGAGATATGTGTTTGCGTCGTTCCCGACGCGTCCCTTATGTGGTTCTTTTTCAGCAGCTTCCTTGTCGTCATCTCCGCGCGCCCGCAGGACATCGCGCCCCAAGACATTCTCACCCCCGTCCCCACGTTCGGCTGCCCCTCCTTTCTCGTCTTCGCGTTGCTCGTCGCCTTCTCGTCTTCGCGTGGCTCGTCGTCTTCGCGATGACTGTCCTCGTGGTCATCGGGCGGAAGGACTTCCCCGGCCAGCCACCGCTCATCGAGATGGCGTCCCCGTGCACATCGCCTTGAGCGCGCGGACGGGCGTCGAGGTACTGATGATCATCATTGCGCGGTTTTGGGCTACCTGCGCGCGCAGTCCGCCCTGCAGCAGCGTCTCGCTCTGCGTCTGTCGCTGGTCGCGCGGAATTTGCTCGGCGTGTAGTAGGATTTGGGTTAGGTGCGTCATTGTGGCTTGTTCCTTTTTTGCATCCATTCCGCCTAGTCGTGCTCAGCTCCTGTCGCGTCGTCGGGCCGTATTCTTCCCTCCCTTCTATGTCTGCGTTTTTCGTCGGTGGACTTTCCCGCCCACCATGCGCTGGCAGTACGCCGTCGAGGAATGTCGCCGGAATTCTCTCTGACAGAGGCTTAGCCTTAGGACACCACTCATGCGACTGGAGGTCTTGCGACCCGAGCTATAAGCTTTGCTCCTCGCATCGCCCATCCGCAGCGTGGTGGACCATCCACCACCACGGCCGCGTTCATGATGTACGCGTCGCGCTGTATATATAATATTTCCCGTATTTCCCTTCGGTTTCATGGATCCATGATGGGCTAAATTCCATCTCATTACGCTTCGCGATGTCATAACCTCGTATCGTCCTCAGTATTGCCCGCAATGTCCTCAAGATCGCTTTCTTCACGCCTCCGTGGTCTGTTAGAAACTAGAACACAATGAATAATATATTCTCAGTAACGTCGTAGCGGTACTGAGGGACAGTACCTAGAACACAATGAATAATATATTCTACATAAATAACGAGTCCTGGAACTGTCCAAAATCGAACACGGAAGCTTACCTCAGTAACGTCGTAGCGGTACTGAGGAAAGGCATTCCTTGGGCGGGTTTCTTCTTTAAGGATCTGCGGTCCGATCAATCCGAAGACAGGTGTCTCCGAGATTGCTGTGCAGCTTCTGCTGCACTCCAACATGGTCTCGTGGTGTGTTCCCAGCGTACATGGATTTCCGTACCACCAGTGATCTATCCAATACTGGGCCAGCCACTCTGCACGGTGGCTGCTCTTATTACTGGGATCAGGATAAACCCCTCCGTGGACGGCTACCAGCATCGCGAATCCAAATCGGTGCCCCATACTTCCGCTCACTTGCTTCCTTCAACTCTGGGCGTGCTGACGAGACTTGCACAGCCAAAATCGGACGCGCCGTATGCGTGTCAGCGGTTGCCGTGCAATCAGTACGAAAGCAGCGTGATGACTCACCTGATTCAGCCAGTCAAAAGTTGAAGGCGCCAAAAGTTGAAACTTCTTTGCACCACTTCTGAGATCGTCGTACGGGCGATTTTTCTGCACCGTACCTAGTCTTCCTTCCTGTGCAACCTATCCCATGCTTGCATTCGCAGATCTGGACCATATCAACAGTACGAGGTACGAGCTTGGTTAGTATAGAGCATCTGTCTATGAGAGACTATATCAACAGTGCAGGGATAATCAATTCATCAGTCTCCGTCTTCGGCATCAAAATGAAATCTCCCCGCTCGGTTGTTGGCTCCGACTTCAATAATACTCAGTGCAAGCTCACTCCTCCGCTGGATATCCCTCTTTACCGTTGGCTGTTCACAGGCCGTCTTGAGTGAATACCGCGAATTGAAAATGTTCATGAGGGACTCGTGCCAAAACCATGGTTAGTGCCTGCTTTCATCCTGTCTCTCATCTTGTTGGTTTCCGATCCATTAATATCTTGAAAGCTGGTTTATCGTGAGCGACTGAAGAAATCCGATGAATCAGAATTTACAACATAATCAGTGGAAGCAGTTGAATGCATGCCTACAGGTACTGTTTCGCTATTTCGAAGATTACCGATTTTCCTACTCTCGTCCTGAAAAAAATACGACCTCCCGAAGCCGTGACCTGGATGGGCGTCACCGGCCTCAACGCCACAGGAATCCAACATATTCTCCACTTCCCCTTCGCGGCACACAACCACCCATCACACATCATGAAAATAGCATGTCCTTCGGAATCATTCGGCGTCGAATCTGCCGCAGGCCACGGACCTCGGATTCTCTCGAGTAAAGAACCGCTCTGCAAGTCCCACAGAGAAATCATGCCGTCGATGGTCCTTGCAACCAGCCTAACATTATCCCGCGTGAATACAACCGAGGAAACCCATTCCGAGTGCCCGAGGAGAGTCCGGAGGCGCAGACCGGTTTCCACATCCCACAAGTCAACTGTTTTGTTGGTCTGCCCCGAGGCCAACGTTTCTCCGGTGCGCGAGAATGACAGGCTCAATACCTGGGAGAGCGGAGTTGAATATCCCTTGAACATTCGTGGACAATTATCTTTTCCGGGAGTCCATATTTGAATTGGGCCTGCCAGAGATCCGGCGGCGACACAGGTATTGTCGGGGGAAAATGCGATACATTCTTTAGGCAAGACCTGAGAGCCAAGGAGTGTTCGGAGATGTACCCCAGTCGCCGAATCCCAGATGTGTATCGACCCTTTGCCCGATAGAAATGCATCTTGTGTGGTAAGCGCAAGGCATGTTCTGTCGGCGGAGAATACGCCGACACCTTCTCCTCCGTCGCCACTTCTCAGTGATTCGAGCTGTGCACTACCTGCGAGATCCCATACTCTGATAGTTTTGTCCTCCGATCCAGATACGATTCGCTTAGAATCGCCGGACAAAACAACCGACATGACCCACTCTGTATGCTTTCCGATGGTCAGGATATTCGCACCACTTCTGGCGTTCCACAAACGAACAGTGTGGTCCATCGATCCCGAGACCAGCTTCTGTCCGTCCGATGAGAATGCGACCGATGTTACACGACCTGCATGTCCCTTGAGACCGCGCAAGCTGGAATCAGTAGATGCATCACATATCCAGACAGTTTGATCGCTACCTCCAGCTGCGATTTTTGCACCATCGGGTGAAAATGCAACCGCCAGCACCCATTCAGGATATCTCCTAAGGACCCGAACACGCATGTAGCTGTCAATATCCCACAGGCGCACGGTCTGGTCGGCAGACCCGGAAGCCAACACGCCTTGGGAGGAGAAAGCGACCGAAAGCGCTGGTCCGGAATGCCCTTTAAAAGTTTGAAGATGTTGGCGAGTTGCTACATCCCACAATCAAACCGTGGTGTCACGGGACCCGGAAGCAGCATAGGGTCTGTCAGAGCAAACCGCCACGGCCTCAACCGACTGCATATGCCCTTGGAAGGTCCACAGATGACTGCCGCTGACAGAGTCCCACAGCCGCACATGGGTATCCTGGGAACCGGAGACTAGGAGAGCGCCATCCGGTGAGAGCACAACAGAGGTCACGCCCGCCGAATGGCCTTGGATACTTTGGAGATGGACACCACTCGCGGCATCCCATACTATTCTAACCCCTGATGTGTCCATGCACCCCGAAGTGGAATTTTTGGGAATCCCGGTCGCAAATCTGAATAGAACACTTGGAAAAAATAGTATATGTTGGCCATGCGTAGTAGCTATCTCCTCCCCGAAATTTAGATTTATTGTGCAAGAAATGAGAGCTACAGAAAATCAGGATGCCAAAACGAGCCGTTTTTCGGTCAAATCTGATTCCACTTCCCCGATATCTCTCTTTCTAGGCTATCTTTCCCCACAGAAAAAAAAACCCAGCGTCTTGAACATACTTTAAATCATTTTTGAGACTCAGCTCGAGCGGAAGGGAAAAGGTGCATGGAGCGTAAAACATTCTGCGAGGCGTTACAATCACGGCCCAAATTTTAAACTCCGCTCGGCAAGCGCTTTCGCTTTGCAAGTCCTTGCCTCCTTGCCAGCTCGTCGTTCTTTGCTCTGCTTTTTCCTCTTCTCTAATCCAGTTTATAATCGATTCTCCGGCACAAATCCACTCACTTCTCAACCTCATCAAGCTCCACTGTCTAATTGCACTTAATTGTATTTCTTTCGACGCGTCAGCCAGCACTGACGCGACGCGGACGCGTCGACGCGTCAAATTGTCGGCATGGCTCCTCGGCCTCGCCAGAAGTATCGTAAAGAAGGCTACACATCATTGGCGAAGGAGGAGCTCGTCCAGAAGGCAGTCACGGCGGTCAGGGAAGGCACGTACAAGAATGCTGCTGACGCAGCGCGTGCTTTCGACATTGAAGAGCAGTACAAGACGGTTTGGCGCCGGTTGAGGGGCAAAACCAAGTCTCGACGCGCAGCCCACATGACGTCTCAGCTGCTCAACGAACCGCAGGAGAAGATCCTCGTCTCCTGGATCAAGTTCCTCGGTGTCGCTGGCATTCCTCTTTCCAAACGCACCATAGCGCCCAAGGTCACATCCCTTTGCGGTCGTAAACCCTCTCGTCGTTGGATCTATCGATTCATGCGTCGTCATCCCGACTGCACACTCGGACGACCGGCCAAGCTTGACTCGAAGCGCGCGCGTGCTTTCAACTTCGCCACTGTCCAGAAACATTTCGCCCTCCTCCAGGACACTCTTGACAACGGCGGGAACCCAATCCCTGCGTCTAATATCTACAACTTCGATGAGATTGGCATTCAGATTGGAGGAGGAAGGAAGGGCTCTGGCGAACAGTTCTTCTACGATCACAATGACCGCTCAAGGTACCAGATCAGTTCTGAAGACCTCGAACTAGTCACCATCCTTGAAACCCTTTGCTTCGACGGCACTGCCAATGTTCCTCCGTGTTTTGTGTTCCAGGGTGTAAACATGTGCCCTGAATGGTTTGTTCACGCTCATCCCGAAGACCCCAAGTGGAATGGTGATATCTTGTATGCTGTTTCTTTCATTTTCTCGGCATCTCTCAATTTTTTTGGGCAGGATCGCAACGACCGAAACCGGGTGGACGAACGACAAGGTCTGCGCAACCTGGTTCACCAAAGGTTTCATCCCGTCGGTCAAGGCCCACGGAGGCACTTCCGCTCCTTATGTTCTCATCTACGACTCTCACAACTCGCACGTAACCCTTGAAATGATCGATCTTGCTCTAGAACACAACATCATCCTCTTCTGCCTTCCACCCCATACGACCCATCGTCTACAGCCCTGCGACGTCGGCGGATTCGGTCCTCTTAAAAAACACTGGATAAAGGCTTGCGAAGCGATTTTGGCGGACACTGGCGCCTCGATGAACGTAAAGGATGTTGTACGGCAATATTTAGCTGCGCGGCGAGCGGCGTTCAAGGCCGAGACCATAGTGCAATCGTGGGCAAAGTCTGGAATTGACAAAGACCCGAAGACCGGAGGAGCGAAGTGCAATCCCAGCCATTTCACGGCTGCGGACTTTGCCCCCAGCAACTCGACCTCGACACAATTACAATTGCCTAACGGCTACCCTGCACGCCCCGCATCCCCATCCTCCCCGTCCGAGTCCTCTTCGTCCGAATCCGGCTCAGATGACGTCGACGATTCATCTCCGAGCGAAGGCGATGACTGGCAAGATGTTACCACTGCCCGCCCTCCACGTCACCACCCGACTATTCCTTCGTCCTCTGTTGTCGCCTCCGCTGCTGCTGTACCATCTGCAACGTCTACCCCTCCTTCCCTTCCAGTTCCTGTCTTCACCAATATCTATGACGACTCCGATTCCGAGCTGGATGACGATCCGCCCGCAAATATGCCTATGCCTGCGCAGATTGCACACTACCAAGCACGGAATCGGAAGCTCAAAGAGCAGCGGACACGTGCGCGGGCAACAGCGAGACGAGGCTGCGAGCCACGCCATTCTGGCAGGTGACTACGCCAAGACCCTCAAAGGCCAGCTCAATTCCAAGAAGAACACTGCGCGCGGGACTTCTGGGCGCATCGTTCACACTCAATCACGCATTCTGACGACGGCGGAAGGTCGTGCTGCAGCCGCTATGCAGAAGGACGCTCGCGACCAACGGGATGCAGCAGCGGTCCAGCGACAGACGAAGAAGGACGACGCCGCAGCAGCTAGCCGGGCCCGTCGTGCCGAGTTGACTGCTGTGCGCATGAGCTTCACGGGCAGCTTTAAGCAGCTGAAGCTCGGTGAGCTCCAGGATCTAGCATGGGCACTCGGCCTTGATGAAAAAGGGACCAAGAGTGTCCTCCTGGAGCGAGCACAGGCTCACTTCGAGCTCCCCTCCAACGATGCTCTCCGAAACGACCCGCGTTACGTCGCGCTCTTTGGCAAGCGGAAGCGCGGCCCGCGGCGACGGGAGCGCAGATGACGAGCCTGTAGCCGGCCCATCCACCTCGCAGCGTAGTCCACCGCGCCGTCGATTGGACGAGATCGGGAATTTTGTCGCCTCTCCCCGCCGTGCGCCGACTCCTCCCGCAGCGCGCGCTCAAGCTGCCGTATACGCACCTCCTTACAACCCTTTCCCACCTCCCCATCCGCCCCCCAACTTTCACCTACACCCTCTGTACTTGCCTCGCATTCCGCCGTACTCACCGCCCATCGATCCGTCGCTCTTTTACCATCACCCTCACTCATCCTCACAATGATCTCTTCACGCACTTTTTTACGCATCCGCATTGTCCCGGCTCTTATCACGATGTCTGTAGCATTCCAATAGGTTCCCGCTGTATTTCTTGAAGTCAATTTGTACCAGTAGCGCGCAACGAATCGGAGAGAGCAAAGACATGGATTGAAAGAGAGCTGCCGCCAAATTGCCGCTTGTTCGGCAGACGGCCGACAGTGTGACAAGCCGTGACATCGATTCCACTTCAGGGCTCAAACGTGTCTTTTCGACCATCAAAACCGGCTTCACCATAGTGTTAGTTCTCGTTCCTCAAATATTTTGAAACCTCGGCAGCTCATCTATCATCAGTTAAACAAGGTTCCAGAGAAAGATCCAGGCAAAAATATATATTTTTGCGAGAGGTATCGCTCGCCATCAAAATCGTGGACACATCAGGGGTTAGAATAGTAACCGAATATAGGTATCACTGGATGCGGACGCGATGCGCATTCCATCTGGCGAAAAACAGACACACTGAAAAGCGGCCGACTTTCCGTCAATCAATGTTACGCAGGGACTCCATCTCTCCTCCGCGGCATTGTATGTCCTAATTGGTAGATCCATAGACGACTCATATTTCCGCCCAATTGAGGCTCCATACCTCATGTATTAAGCAGATCCCTCGTATCAGTATGCATCTGTTTATTCTTCACACGCCACTGATTTCCGACGCCGCCGCAATATTTTAACTTTCTCAAACTTGAGGAAGGGTGTTGGAGGATGTCCCGATTTTTCTCTATAACCGAATTTTTCCAATTGTCTCCCGTTCCCTCCAGTCTTTTCTCCTCAAACAGTTCCCGCTGGCATTCAACTGCAAGTTCAACCAAAATTCAACTTGCCTCGAGGCTGACTGCAAACCTTCTTCGAAACGTCGGGTGATTTATGACGCATCCTACAAACTACCGAGGTATGAGGTTTGATTGTTTGTAGCGTCTGTCTACGAGAGACTAGACGCATCCCTACGTAGATTCCACGTCATCGTGTCCGCTCGAAGCGGACCCAAAAGCCTAAGGTGGTCCGTCTGAATTTGCCCCCGCTTTCCTCCCCATCGCCATTGCAGTCTCTCCGCTCCGATCCAAAACCGAATTTGAAACAAGCCCCGCTCACCAAGGCCCAGGATCAACTCCTTGTACTTCAAGATTGACTCACGAAAGCTGAACACGCGAAGCTGCTCATTTCTGCCCCCTGAGATATCCAAGGCCCCTCGTTCAATGGCGTTCAATGGCGCCGGCGCTCGGGTTCTGACGCTCTCTCACGCCGTGTAATCAAGCTTTCTGAAACACTGCAAGTTCGACGCTACAATAATTGGCGCAACCCCAGGTGGAGACTCCTCCACGCCGGTGCCTCAGACGATCTAGCACCTAGATTTAGCTCTCGTGCTTTCCCTCCGTCCTCGGACTCCTTTCCCTCCGATGTCCGCATTGCCGGGACTCATGGTTGCTCGTTTCATCTGGGCGTTACTTGAATCTCACCAACTTCGATGGTACGCATAGTAGCTGGACTCGCTCAATGCGCGAAAAACGACTCAAAAGCAGAATGCACCAGCTCCGCTTTTGATTTCTTTCCCCATACCTATCCCTGCTGCTGCTGCCCAGTCTCATTGTACGCTTCTACTGTCGGATGCGCGCCGAGTCCTACAACGTCGAACTTCGGGGCCAGATCGACTGAAACTCAACTAGCAAACCCCAAGAAACATCAAGATCACTTCGTGAATAGGCAAGAGGCCGATGCGAGGCTCAAACACAAGGCTCCGTCTATCGCGCCTAGGGCTTTTCTTTCCTCTCATCACCTCTTCTCCTCTGATCCAATTTGGTGCTGTAATCGGACGAAATACATTCATGAGGTCGCAATTACGCTCTCGATCGTTACCTCTCTTCCTTTCTCCTTCCTCCGGATTTTTCTCTTCACCTCCAACCCTAGAGCCGACTCGCCTTGACTGACGAGCTTCAACCGTGAATCCTATCCCACATAACTCCAATCCATTCTTCTCGTTCTCAAGTTCTTCAGCTCATTCAAACTTTCATTCAAAAATTCATCATCGCGAGGAATGCAGGACGTGTAGATCGTTCATGTTCGGTTCATTTGGGTCAGTCTTGGAGCCCATCCTCATTTGATCGTCAAGCTACGATAATTGGCGAGAATCGTGCCAGTAGCAGTGTTCCAAGTAGAACATTGAACGAATAGATATCGATTCGGTCATTCATGCAGCTACTCTGTGCCCGATTTCGAGAACATCCTAGATTTCGGGTACTTGGAATCATCGTTCATTGATGTATACTTATTTCACGTTCAACTTCGTCGAAATTCGATTTCCCCTTTCCACTCTCCGTGCCGGAGCGTAGCGAAGGCAGAACCTTGTCCGGTGTAAATAGAAGTGCTGAATGGTACACCTGGAGTGCGGAAGTGCTGATGATGGGGAAGAACTCTCGGATAAGATGTTCACAGTCACGAAGTGTGAGAGTATCCTTCTGAATTCGTCCGCTCGCCTGTGAAGATTCAATCGTTTGTAGTGTCTCAGAAACGAAGAGGTTACCAGAAGTTTGGGATAAAGAGCACCGATGGAGAGAAGAGCTTCACGGAGCTCTCCCAAAAGACTACAGAGTTCAATCCAATGAAGGAGATGTTCTGCACAGAATTCATCCAGTGCACACAGCAACATGTCTGTCAGGAACCCCCTTTGAAACGTGATATGTCCAATATCGGCTGGCATATTTAATGTGGTCGCCAACATGGTCAGCGATTCTGATCGGCAAGTCGGCGACTTCCGTGTTCCAAAGGCAAGACGTTCCGATGTGGCATATACTGTAGAATTTCATTCAATTCGGCACGGGTTGTGACCCGTGACCCAAAATACCGATTCGGCACTTCGGCAACCAACAAATTTTGGCGTGACACCCTCCAAAAATTTGGCATTCAAGATGAAAATTATGAAAATTCTGCCTTTTTTGCACCTCCAAGGGAGATTTGGCCCCAGTGTCACGCATTTTACATTCGGCACTGGGCGCCGTGACCCGTGACCGAGACCAAAATTCATCGCGGCACAGGGGGTGCGTGATGCGTGACCGCCGAATTGAATGAAATTCTACAGTATCCCGAGTCAGGTGATTCATGGCGTGAAGGGAGGCTAGAGCCAGTAAGGTATTCTGTTCTACCAAATTTATGGAGAATCGAGGGATTGAGCAGCGAGATGGATCCGACAGAAAGTCGAAAATGAGGGGTGTAGGAGGCGGATGCATTGACTGTCGTCCTCTGGAACGATTATGACAGAATGAAGACGAAGCACATCAGTCTTTTGACAATCTAGTTGCTGTGTTTGCCAAAAAAACGGCCGAAAACACCCGGAAACGCGACAACACGAAAAAACACGTGAAACACGACAATCAAAATGTCAATTGGCTGATGCAGGGACTCTCTGACTCAGCCCGCGCTTGATCCGAGGAGATTTTCCAGGCCTAGCGGTGATATCGGGTCCCTCATGTGCAGGATGGATCCCAAAATTGTTTTGAGCACACGAAGCTGCCGGGATGCGATATCGGGATATGCGAGAGGGAGGACCTCGGTATACAATCGATCCAGTTGGTCAAAAGGCAACGACGGACCAACGACTCGTTCCGGACTTTTGAGTAGAACTGCCAACTGATTGTAGTCTCCCCTAGGCAGACACTTCAACAAAATTGAGCTCGTACCTCGCTTGTTGAAGTCTGCTGTTTACCGCGGGGGTTGGATCGCAGTAAAACCTTATTATGTAATTTTAGTAATTTTAGGTAATCAGATTCCGATTTTCCTCCTGCCGCATGGAAAACACCAGTGTTGACGAGATTCTTGGGGGGATGGCTTCTTGGATTGGATATCTAGCAATTCACCATTTCACAATGTTTAAATACGGGGTCTAATGCACTCACTAGGACAAGCCGTTTTGCCTTGCGCATCACACGTGATTGATCATTCAAACTTCGGCGAAGACGCAAAATCAACATATACTTGCCTCAAGAAAATTGGAGAAAAATCAGAGAGCATTTAGTACTTTGGAAAAGGTTCTTGAGCACATATTAGCACATCTTGCTAGTGTCTATACCGAGGAAACACGAAAATGAAGGAAATGATGAGCCATCAATTAGGTAATAAGGTTTTACTGCGATCCGAGCCCCGCGGTAAACAATAGACTAAATTGATTGCGGGGATCGGAATAAAATGGGTCCTCAATGAATTTGGCAGCCGTAGAAGCAAAAATTAAGAGGCCAGAAGAAAGTCTGGCCAGGTCATCAACGTATTCTGGTGGCGGCCAGTCGTTGGGCAAACGATAGAGAGACTTGGTTGTTGACAGCCTCGTGTACAGGTAGGTTTGGATATCTGCCTGCACAATGGGTAGTTCAACCTGGTGGAGAACGAAGGGCTGTGAATTGAGCCGCATTGCGGGATTCGCAAAACCCAGGGTGATATTTGGCTCTGGCCTGCTTGTCACTATGAATCTGAGAGGGAACAGCTCTGACACGAAGCGGGATAGTGCCGATAACACTGTCGAGGTAGTCGCCGAGTCCTGGCATTCGTCCAATGCAACCAATACAACGAGACACCGCCTGAAAGAGTGACGAACTATCGCAAGTGGTTTTACAATGAGTTCCTCCAGCTGATAGTGGGGACTAGCGTAGGCAATATCCGGGTTTGCTCTAATGACACCGGAGACTTGATCCCCAAACAACGGATTGAAAACTCCCAGCTGGTGTGAAATTGTTGGGAATATAAGGCCGAGGCTGCTGCACTCGACGTCATCTCTCGAACAGAAGAAGCTGGCGCCAAGAACACCGCGGCTGGCATCATGGCACAGCTTACACACGGTATATGCGATGGTCGTTTTTTCCGGTTCCGGCAGACCCATTGATCGAAAAGATGAATGGGTCATGCGGTATCGTGTCTCTGGAGCCGGTATCGTGATCGATCCACTTGAACAGATTGCCCAGTAAGCTTGCTCTTGTGGAATCTGTACAGGCTTCGCGGTCCTTTGAACTGAATGCGGCTTTCGGGGCATGGGCAAGATATCCCTTTAAACTGTGTCAATGATCGTCAAATTCAAAGGACCGGGCCGTACCTCTGGTTTCCAGCTTTATCGCCAGTTTCTGAATTACGAAAAGTATGAACGACGACCCAGGAATATGGTGTGGTGTGTAGTATCACCTGAACTGCTGTATGTGTGGCCTGAATGACGCTGTGGGTCACATTGGTGGAATCTTTGACGAAGCCAAATTGCTCCTGTAACGAGATGGTGAGGGATATAGTTCTTCTAGGAAATTTGAACAGAGACACACATCGAGCATGAATTCCAGGTGCAGAATGGTTTCGATCTTCGGCAGCCATCAGACGACAAACTCAGAATCTCAGAGCAAGGGACTCGAGATGTACAGTGAAGTTCTCGATCGACCTGGACAAGGTCAGCATTTGACTTCTCACCATTGGGCATCTTGATGGTGAGTCAGATTGCGCTTGAAGATATTGCGAGAGCTCAACCCTCGTGCAGTATCAGAGGTCTGTGTCAGAGAGCTGGGGATGCCATCCTGCTCAAAACTTGGATATTTTCCCAATCAGGCAATTTGATTCACCATCAAAGAATCTGAAGAGGCCATGCCCTCCGGAATGGAAATGCAAATTCAATGGTCATACTTCCAAGAGAAACGGTTAGAAATCGGGCATACAGCGGCCATCCTGGTGGAAAACATCAAATTTGATAAAAACTGAGCCACACCCTAAGTTCCGCAAACAGCTGTAAGCAGATAGTGATGGAAGAGTTTGATTTGGTTCGGGTTCGGGGCACATTTTCCCGAACGCTGAACCTGAACCTGAACCTTGCGTTCAGGGTTCAAGGTGTTCAGTTCGGTGTTCGACCAAGTTCGAACGCCGAACCGAACCTGCCCCTCTCGCCCAGGAAATCAATTCAACAGTAGGACACAAAAAAGTATGTATTCAGCACAGCCTAATCATCTTTCAGATCCCGATCATCGTCCTCCGATTCGTCCAAGTCATCAAGTCCATAACCATGGTCTGTGAGTTCTATGATCAGTGCATCCAGATGGTTGCCCGCAATATCAGCTGCGCTGATGTGCTAGTTCACCCGTCAGCTTCAGCTTCTGTTGGTGCGTCCTGTGGACTCAGTATCAGAGTCATTATCAGAGCCATCAGTTTCTGAATCCGACGCAGTGGCTTTCGAAAGGCGGGAGGTTTTACATGGAACAGTGCTGGCCTCCGCTGATTTGCGTTTACAGGACAGTGTTGAACTTTCAGCATTGTTGGGGTCGATAACTCGAGCAGAGGGCTTCGACTGACGAGAAGACCGACGAGAAGAGTGACGGGAGCCAGCGACCTTGCCAAGAGGTCTATCAGTCGTGAAAATGGGGGCAAGAGGACGAGACATCAAAGAAACAGAGGTGGAGGTTGCAGGCATGGGTTGGTCGCTGTCAACGTCGTGATAAAACTGAATTTCGGAGGCATCGCGCCGAGTGCCATTCGAATTTTGGGCGCAGCCGAGGTGCTAGACATTGGGGCAGGTATTGGGCAGGTGTAAAATTGGGGAGTGGTGGTGAATTCGTCGCAGAACTTGAGGTGGATTTTATACAAAGGAAATGCCAGATCATCGGCGTAGATCTGAAGGGAATGCAACTGAATTATAACAAAATGGTGCTTTATGGACAGACAGAACTGATAAAAAAGAGCAGGAGTTCACCGAGCCTGAGTGTTATAGCGCCAATGTTCATAAAGAAAAGACGGAGGGGTCGAGAATTCACAGCCGGGCATGAGTGGCAGGACATCGAAAAAGACAGGTGTATCAATGCGCAAGCCAAGTCGCCGCTGGTGGACAGACGGAAATTGATAAAAAAGGTAGGAGTTCACTGAGCCTGAGTGCTATAGCGTCACTTTTCATAAAAAAATATGGAGAGGTCGAGAGTTTACAGCCGGGCCCAAGTGGCGGGACAGCGAAAAAAAAAAAAAAAAGAAGCCGTGTGTATGTATCATGCGCAAGGAGATCCAAGTCGCCTGGCAGATGCAAGAATGCATGACACGTTGCCGCGGTGATGTCGGAGATTGCCGCAAGATCTCCCACCAACCGGGCAGGGTTCGGTGTTCGAACGTGTTCAGCCAAATGTTGCATTCCCTCGAACCTGAACCTCCAGTTGAGGTTCAGGTTCAGTAATTCGGTGAACCTGAACCCCGAACCTGGTGTTCAGTTCGGTTCGGTTCAGGTTCGGACCGATTTTCCGAACCGAACTTTTCCAACACTATAAGCAGATGTCTCGAATCAGTATGCGCCTGTTTGGCTTTCCCACGCCACCGCTGCGCGCTAATTTTCGAGGATGTCAATGCTCCTCAACTTTGAACTTTTGGTCTGCAAATTCTTCTGGTATTGACGCTCTTCAGGCCGGTAAATTATCCCGGTTTTTCCCATCGTTTTCATCGGGGTCCTCTTAATTCCGGCCCCGTTCAACTTGAATTCAACCAAAAGAATCTCTGATCTCTGCTCCTGAGTTGGTTGGATGTACTGTGCTCCATGACACAGGCCTACGTAACTTCCGCGTCATCCATTATGCCCTCCGATGCGCCTCAAAAGAGGTGGGTGCCCGGCTGGGTGCCACTTCCTTCCTTCCCCCCCCCCATCATCGAGTCGTCCCCTGCTTTCCCGCCTTCTCTCCTCCTTGATGCGCTGCAACGCCAAACGTCAACACCACAATCAACTCCCGGCCATCAAGCTTTGCATCGCAATACTCGCCGTCTCAATGTTTTTCTGGCCAGCTATCAGGTACTCGGTGCTCGAGCTCAAGAGGCTTTTTTTGTGCTCTTTGGAGTCTTCAAATCTTCGTATCTCGCCCGTCATACCCAAGGCTCGAACAGGATTCAAGTGATTGAATTGTTGCATTCGAAAGTTTACTTGCTCTTACTCGTGCTCCTCTGCCCCTTCAAATTTCGTCCTGTATGTGTTGAATGAGTTGGACGATCTGCAGGTACTTGCCTAATGACCCAGACAACTTGGAGTCGTGTCAATCTCGCACGGCACGAGTCCCCACACTTCCATGGCCACGGATCTTGCGGGAGGTAAGCACTGCGAATTTGCACCCCTCCAATGCTTCTCGAACTCACAATTCGAACTCAAAATTCTGAGAAATCAACCCACACCGCTGTCGCTGTGCACCGTGCCTGTTCTCCTTTCATCCTCCTTTATGCAGTTAATTCCACTCCAGCTTGGACTCAATGCCAATCCTTGATATTGGCCTGACTGAAGCTCCGTCTGGCTGACACAGCTCGAGCTCTCCTGAAGTCTCAGATGTAAATCCTCTGAAGTTCTCGCAACTCATTCAAAAATTCATTCAGGCTCTCCAGCATTCCAGCATCGGAAGCTGCGGACGAGGGCTTGACATCAGGGGCAACCAGTGAGGCATGTGAACACCAAGTGCATTACACACATCTGGCTCACAGTCAGAACAAAGCCCACAAAGGTGCCTTTAACAAGCAAAGGGGGGCTTTGTTGCACGCTTTATTCCCCTGCGTCAGAAGACAATGCATGCAACAAAGCCACCCTTAGTCTGGTAAAGGCGGCTTTGTAGCCTTTGTTCCATATGTGAACCACATGTGTGTAACACATGTGGTGTTCACATGGGTCGTTGACTGCCCCCGGTCTGATCCTTGGACACTCGGGTTTGTGTTTTTGTTTGGGGTTTCGTTGAGTCTTTTATATATTTACGAAGCTATTCCTGTTAATTTGATTGAACTCGCTGCTGCAACCCTATGGGAGGATGTGAATCATTCAAATTGTCAATGAATATTAGTCTCCCTAGTCAGACCAAACACGTAATCTTCTCTTTGATAAGCGGAGTGTGGAGAAGATCGTTTATGGTCTGATTTTGTTCGCGCATCAAACACCGTAGGTCGACCTTCAAGCGCTCCCAAAAGGGAAGGACCTTCCGCATTCAGAACACGCGAAACGGGCACGTGCACCATCAACAACTACGCGTCCTCCGTGTCGCGTCACCCACACCGCCGATGGAGGCTTACGAGGGCAACCCCCGACTGGTTGTCCCTTACACTCCCCCCCCTCGTACAACTCCTGGATTTGGTTCCATCCTCACTGTGCATTCGTACCAGAGCAATGGCCATTTCTTTGTCAATACCACTCCATCGACATCTACTCCACCAGTCTCCTCGGAATATTGCTGGAACACACCCATTGCATTCGCTCCAATCAACACACCTCCATCTGGTACTCCGAAGCGACAACGCTCATTGACAATCAATGACGAGAACACACCGCCCACTCCTGCTGACAGTCACTCCTCCAAAAAAGCGAAAACCTCCGGTACTTCCACCCGGAGGAAGCCCCGTTCCGCCAAAGAAAAAGTCAAATTGATCCTTGAATCCATTCAGGACCAGGGATGGACTTTGGGCGAATTTTTGCACCAAATCTTTGATCATCAGGGTCGCGACGGTTCGCGTTCTCAGACCCATGCGCAGATGGTTCGCTCCTTCCTCGGAGGGTACGGAAAATACGCTCCGTCCGACATCCTGACCTGCTGGATGACTTCGCCCGACGGTATACTCGCTGCATACGACCCAAATCTAGCCAAAATGTATTCCTCGGACACGCCATACACAGAAATCGGGCCAGTTCGCCCCGCGCTGACGTCCTTTGCACTCCAAACCATCGGAAACTACTTGGCTCGTGGTGCAGAGACCGCTGTGCATTCCAGTAGCGGTTTACATGTCTCCGTTACCAGCCAAAATGCCGTCAAAAAATCTGGGTGGCTGCGAATCGGACAAAATACTATCCCTTTCGTTGCTGATATCCTCGAACATCATTTGCGGCCCGCGTTCTATCTCCTTGAACGAATTGCAATGCGGAAACCTCGCACTCGAAACGGTATTGTGGACGCTCCCCGTAAACATCGGCCCACAACAGGGGTGTTCCGCTCTTTCTATATCAATTACCATCGTTCTAATGTCGTTCCATGCCAGGTGATAATACATGCCCTAGCAGACCTCTTGTTCTGCCGCACAAGTCGCACCAATCTTCTGCCGCTCGCCCGTGGAATACTCTATTTTGGGTGTTCTGTTCCCGCCGACATAATGCCATACAACTGCCGCATCGGAACCATGCCATCCTACTCCACAGTCTATAAACACCTCGAAGCACTCTCAATTGAGGAGGCCCTCGTCACATCTGCCCACGGCAGTGACCCGACAAAAGTCGGAGTTTTTCTCTTCGACAATGTGCAAAATTTAGCTCGTGTGCGGGACCATCGCATTGGACGCGAGAACCATATGAACGTGGGAATGTCCGGTCTTTGGGTCGAAGCATGGGATATCATTAATGTCCACGTCTTCGACCTGAGCGACAAACGACAACGCATATCGTGCAACGAGCGTGCGAACCTCTTGGTGGACCGACTTTTCAGTTTCCTAGATCAAGAGGACGCCGACACGACCGGGTACCTAGGATGGCTCGAAGTTTTGGTTCGGTGTGTCACGCCACTGAAATACCAGAGTGCGCAGGTGAAAGCTCGCTTGCGTGGAACGGCCAAGCTCGTTATCCCCGTCCAAAAATCGGTTGTTCATCCTCTCGCACCCAGCGGAAAGAAGGAAGCTATTCCCTCCGAGCTAAAGGTTGGTCTGGATGACTTTTTGAAACAGATCGGCCAAACGGCCGAAAGCTATATTCCGCGAAAGCTTATCATCGGCGGTGACGGGCTCTCGTATGCGATGGTTCTTCAATTGCAGAATTACCTCCAATGGCACAAGGACCCTTTCAAGTCCTTCGAAATCCTCGAGCCGCAACTCCAGGTTTGGCACACCAAATGGACAGACATTATCCGCATTTTTCAGACGCATTGGGGGCGCACGTCCGGGAAGAGTACAAATCCTGCTTCTCTGGGTCACAGTGCGAGAAAAATTGGTCGTGCCGCACCTTCTTGAAGAACTTGTGGAAATGGCCAAGAAACTCCACCATACTTATTCGACGGCGCGCGCCCGTGATCATGCCGTACATGACACTGGTTCCAGTACCACATGGGCGAGAACGGTTGCAAAAGGCTCCCTGTGGGTTCCTATCGTCGTTGAAAACTCCAGCTTGGATACCGCTGCCAAAAAGAAGAGGAAATCAACCACCAAAAAGAAGAAGGAGAAGGCAGCATCTCCTCCATGCAAAGGGGGACTTTGTCCTCGCGCAGGCAATTGACTTTATACGGGACGGGATGAATTCGCGAAAATTAGCGACGGCTGTTGCCGAGGGCGATGTTGGTCGCTTATACGAATGCCTGAAGGTGTGTCAAAGATTTTGGGTCCCTTTATTTCCTTGACTGCATTTCTGACTCATATTTAATACAGTATATGATCTTCACATTCACCGGATCCACCCACTCAAACTACCAGAACTATCTCCTCGAAACAATCATGAATCTGGAGTTGGAATCGAGCCCGGGCCTGCGCGAGGCGCTCCTCATGTGCCAACTTGTGAATCTCACTGGTTTACCTGGACATTGCGAAGAGGGGGATTATGTGGTCGAGTTTTTCAACCGGCTTCTCGAGGACATTACCGACCACAAGAGCGCGCAATTCGACGACAATTTCATTCGTAATGTGATCTCCCGGAACCTGCGCCACATTGCTGAGCTCAAACTCGCATGGCGTGCAAGCACGGGGATGGCTGTGAAGTCCCATGTTCATTCAGCTCCTCACACCAAACCGGAACTGCGAATTCTCCTGGAGGTATTTCGCACGGAGGAGCTGCCACTCTCGGCGGTTGGGGCGACAGATTGATGACCGCGACACTGATGATTTTGCGAAGGGCATAAAAAAACTCCGGGAGGGTGCGCTTCAAAAGTATATTGACAAATCTCTCTACACGCGCCGACCTCGTCAACAAACAACCCAACCTTCACCCTCCGCAGAAGGCAACAGTTCTGGTGCTGGGGACCCCGATGACGGCGATTCATCTTCCGATGATTCTTCCGATGATTCTGATCCTGACGCGAGGGAGTTTATGCGACACGAGGTTCGATGGCGGTCATTGACGGCGAGTTGGTGATGGATGAGAGGGACATGATAGAGGGCCCGATGGAAGAGATAGTTCCTGATGTCGAAAGCGAGGATGAGGACGCTGAAGAAGATTAATTAGCGACATAGATTCTTAGTTTTTTAAAAAAGAAAGTACCTTGCAATGCCTTAGCAGTCTTTGCAGCCGCTGCCTTGTCGCGTTTCATTTGCAAAAATGTCCCACGCAGTTCCACTACCACAATAAACAGTGCAAGGTGTTGACCTTGCATGCCCACAATATTTTTGACAACATCTGCCACATCCTCGACCGTCTGAAGCCGCGCAAACCTGTCAAGAATCAATTGTATAACAATGTCGGGGAGGAATTCTGCCAGCGGCGTGAGACCGGCAGTGAGATCAGAGGCCTCGAACCACACGGCGAGGCGAAATTCTTCGAGCCGAGCCATTCCAACCTCCTTCATAACCTTAGTAAGCCGTTGCGCCTGTGGGATGTCGGATCGAGGTCTTTGCTCCCGTGGTTTGGGAACATAAACCTCGGGCGATTGTTCGGGAAGGCAACCGCTGCATCGACAAATAGCCGGCCGGGGGGTAGGGGGGGATGCAGCACAGGTACGGCAAGTGCACGCAGTGTCCGCGACTGGATTGGCAAAGAGCTTGTCCTGCACGAGGGGTTTGCAATGCGCCGTAATGATTTCTGCGACGGTACGGTCCATCGCCACCGCCCCGTCCTTCTTTGCATCTGCGGCATTTTCTGCATCGGACTGCGAAACAATTTCATCGCCTTTGCTTTACGGAGAGCAGAGATATAGAAGATCGCACGTGGATTGGTGACATTGGGGCGAGCGCGCCTGGGTTTTTGGACGAACATCTCGGCGCTCTCGGGCTCTCCGACCTGTATGACGGTTTGGACAACATTGATATCGTTGCCCTGCGCCAGGCCGTTTGTCGCGATGATGATCTGGCACAGAGGATTGGACTTGAAAAGCTCAATGGTCTCGAGGTTCTCGTCCGGCCAGTTGATCGAGTGGTAGGTGCGAATGCGGAGATTCGGATCGACGTCGCGGGGAAGATGAGAGTCCAGGTAAATTTTGATTCGGAAGACCAAGCTGATTGTCGTGGCAAAGATGATTGTTTTGTCGTTGTTACAAACAACCCACGCGAGCTCGGGGAAATACACCCCGTCAATGCCGGAGTGAAGCGTCCGAAAGAGGATTTGAATGTCATGCCGTGAATTTGACCGGCGGAGGAGATAGAATTCCCCACGGTTCACGCCGAGGTAATCAAAGATGGAGTCGGACACTTTGGGATCTGCCAGAAGGGTGGCGGTAAGGCCAATGATTGGGATGCCGGGGCGAAAGCGGGCACGCATAAAACCGATCTGGTGAAGGCCTTTCGAAATGCCAACCCCCATATTGAAAGGAGGTGAATCTCGTCCACCCCGAGAGCACAAACCCGCTCGTAGAATCGCTCGAATTTGAGCAAATCTTGAAACCCCTTTGAAATAAGCTGCTCGGGACCCAAGATTAACATGGATATGCCTTCGCAGGCCTTGATCCAAAGCTCTTCTCCGCGGATACGTGCAGCCGCGACGGTATCAGCATTGATCATCAACGCACGAATGCCCATTTTAGCCATATTCTCTTCCTGGGAAGCAGCTTCGGAAGGTTCCCAGGCTCAGATAGAATAGATGGACTCACCATTTGTTGTTCGATTGAGTTTGCTGGGCACACGACGACGATGGCAGGGTCCTTCGGGAATGATGCGCTCGGACACAGCAATGGGTTTGCCGTGATAGCTATCATGACAAGAATCGTGAGGAAGAAGAAGCCAGTTTTGCCAGAGCCAGTTGGAGTAACAGCTACAAGATCGATTCTGTCGAGAACCTTGCAAACACCATCCATTTGGTACGTGTGCGGCTCGAATGTGGGCAGAGCATCGAGGAGGATTTGTCGGACCAATGCAAAGCCATCTGGAGAGTGGAAAGTGAAGGTAGCAACAGAAATAGTACAGCAGACGAGTAAAAGCGCGGGTAGGAGCGCCAGAGCGACCATTGGCGCGTATGTGTGGCGGACGCGTCTCGTCGTATGTGATGTTATTTACAGGTCACGTTTTTTGATCTAAGTCCGAACCGCGACCCACGGTATCAACCCATCAAACAAATATAGACTAAATGAATATATTCATAGCGAGTGTCTCAATTAATTACAGCTTATTGCTATGTTGTCGGTTATTCAACCTGCGCGCCGGAGCAGAGCGTAGGCATGTCCTGTTCAGGCCTATAGAATTCCACCCGGAAATCACCGTGTACATAAGTTGGTTGGTTGATGGTTTAATTACGGTGACCTGAGCAACCTAGAACCCGAGCTGAAAACTACTTAGGTGAACGGTGAACACACGTTTTAACCGATAATAGCGATTGAAAACAAGATTCCAGTCTGGTTTATTTTTATGTAATGGTCCTATGTACATCAATTCGTTTCCACACCATATGCCATTCGCATCTGAAGTTGACACATTCTATTCATTTTAATACCTAGAAGGAAACACTTGAAAAATGATGCTTTCAACTGAAACTCAGGAATGGTTGAAAACGGTAGTCTTGATATCTTGTAAGTTATGCTCGCTGCAGAGACGGAATGGTCCCAATTTAATAGCCGCCCTTAGTGAGGATCTACACAGGCTTATGGATTTCAACTGCCTCAGACCGAGGAATCAACTCCATTCTAGTCCCAGCATCCAAGGTACTAATTGCCTGGTCAATTCTTTTTTGCTTTCCACGATGAATCGAGATTAACAACCATATCACGCTGTACCCGATTTACCACAACCCGTTGATTTTAGCTAATTTACCTCCGGTCGGGGCACAGTATCAGCAGTTCAAGTTAATCACAAAGGCGGCTTGTTTTTGAAATCACTGCTCTATTTCAACAGCTGCGAATTTACTGTGATTCACGTATGTCGAAATTCTTTAAATCATTTTTTACTACAGTGCCAAATCAAAAGGTCTTCTTCCGTGAGATGCAGGTGCCAGTGCATGCCATGGTGTCGCTAGGAAGTGAATTACATTTATAGGGCTCGGGCCGTAGCCTCCGACTGAATAAAATTCCATCACGGGCCTGAGCTTTACAACAATGGAGTCACAGTGAAGTTCTTCTAAGAGCTTTGTGTGTCAGCAAATGCCTCATGCGTTCAATACAATGACCAGAATTTTGACACATATTGCACCGATAGATCGGGCAATACAGTCTGAAAACTTCACAGATGGGCACGCCCGAGATGCTCGAAGTCCGGATTCGACTCAGCACAGCTCGTGGAATTGCACAGTAGCCGCAGCATTTGAGCTCGAACCGTCACATTCCCAATGTGAACCATTATCTCGATTGGAGCGCTCACTGGTCTATAGACTCTAATGTTTTATAATTCAATCATTTCTAAACCTTCAATTCGTGCCTCGTCATCACTTAGGAATGATTCCAGCTGTCTCTGATATCCATTATGCAGTTGTATATTGTACCCCCATACCGCTATCTTTACCTCTATTTTATGGTCGTAGCCATCCCTATTATCCTCTGAGATCTATTACATGGGTGAATATTGTACCCCCTAAACCGCTATTTTCTCCAGTACCTCTCGTTCATCGTCGTAGCCTTCCCTGTTATCCTTGGGCACCCGGACGAAAAGAACGACAATCAAAATGCCCAGCACCGCCATCCCACAACCGAGATACAGCGCACCCCGCAATCCACGAAGAGGCTCCGTCCCACCAGCGTTGGTGTGAGCTTCGACTGTCCCACCGAGCCCGATTCCAAGCGCGTACCTACACACCCAGAAAGCACGCTTGTTAAACGACAGCCGACACCAGTGGCAAAAGATGAGCCTCACCCGTAATTGAATGCAGTTCCAACAAGCGAGCCGGCCACACCCTGCTCGCTGCGGCGGACAGTGTTCGAAGCGACTAGTTGCGCGGCCGTGAAGGTCATGTCGGGCCCGAAGGATGCAAACAGCGCGGCGAAGAAGGGAGCTGTCCAGTATGAGCCCGAGACCGGGGCAGTCATTGTGAGGATGTTGGCGACCATGACCGCGATGAGGGCTCCCTGTGATTAGACAGTCAATCCAACTAGAGGCCTTGACGCATTGTGGTCGACTTACACAAATTATGACTTGAGCAGGGACTCTACTTATGAGAACTGCTGCGAGACAGGCGGCAATGAAGCCGTCAATCGTGAAAGGGGCCAGCCATGCGATGCCCTGAAGCGCGCTTGCCCCTCGGAAGTCGTGAATAAATTGAATGTGATCTGTAGAAATTTCCGTCAGTGCTTAAGGATGCGAACGAACTATCTTTCACTCACAGAATATGAAAATACCAAACGACATGAAGGACAGGAAGGCGCTAACCATCACGGCGAGGAATGTGGGGCCCCTCCAAATACTGAACGGGAGAATTGGAGATTTCGCGCCTTTGATTTCCCACACAGCGAAAAGGAGAAGCGTCACAGTGCCTATCACAAGGGGGGCGATGACTGAGGGCGAGGCCCATCCGACTAGGGGTGCTTGGCTGGAAACCGTGACGTTGGAACTTATTATGTAGCACAACGTGATATGAGCTGGCTCACTTGAACGAAAAGTTGAACAGAATGAGGCCGGCCACACCGAGGAATGCCCCAAGCCAGTCGACATCGCCGCCCAGGCCGACTCCAATTGTGGTCGGAATACCGGGAATGGCAATAGCGAGGTTCATGGCATTTTTAATGGCACTAAGTGCAGTGTGAGTGGGTACTTTCGGTGCGATTGAGAATAATAGAACGCACTGAAGCCACCATATCCATTGCGGATTGACAAGCTGAGCGAGCAAGACCTCCAATACAGAACCTCCTGCCCCGCTGAATGGGGCCAAAGCGCCTGTCGGGGGATTAGAATAGTTGCAGGAGTGGCAGGTCTGTGAACGTACCGAACAAGCCGAAGGCAAGGTTTCGCTTCCGCCCGGGCGGGTAGGCTTGTCCGAGGAGGGCAACAGCGGTGGGAAGCATCAACCCGGCCCCGATTCCCGCAAGACCACGCGCCGCATCATAAAATGCTGGTCTGTGCAGCGTGAGGAACAGTAAATGTGACATTAATTTCTGCCTACGCACGAGCGAGCGAAGCCTGAGACTATCGATACGGCGCAAATTATTTAGCAGCACACGAGAGTACTAAACAGAAACTCACCGAGATTCCAGATCATCGACCATGCAATTGCCAGCAGCCATATGAGGCGATGGCCGTATACATCCCCAAGTCGGCCGCCGACTAGAACGAAGCTACCTGTCGTGATAGAAAATCCAGCCGCGACCCCGGACATCTGTCCATTGTCGCCAGGAACACCCAGGCCATCAGCGATAAGCCATCGGGCGTACATCGTCTGTGAAAAACGAGGTTCAGGCAATTAGGTGAGGGACCATCGAAAATATTTACTGCGCCGAAAGGGGTGAGGTTGAAACACTGGCCAAGCATGACTGCCAGCACGAAGCCAAATTCTTGCCATCCGTTTTTGAAGATTAAGTTCTCCGCCGAGGTAATGTCACGTGCTGTTTTGTCGCCTGTTTCTGACTCTTCGTGGATCGTGGAGGTCGAGGCGCTATTCATGCTGCAAGAGAAAAAGGGGGAAGCAGATAGAGTTAGGAAGACTGAACAAGCAGCCTATATATCTTTCAACCTTTTGCTAAAATATTGTGATTTGTATTTGTAATTGGCCAAGTATAAGCCCGAGCCCGGCCTCGGTCGTGAGTTAATCTGATATTTAACGCTTCTACCCGTTTTAGTCAGCGGAAGAAGAAGAAGGTATCATAATCTGACGCGCCTGGGATAGATCTGACAAACAGATATCGCGGAAAACACGGTGACAAGACTTCACTCAAGAGTCAACTTGGTATTCACGCAAACGAAGCAAGATAATTTTGGGAACCTTAGTGACTGGGCTGACAGCGCTGACCCAGACTCCTTTACCTACCGCCTTCAGTAGGCCTCACTGGTCAAGTCGCCTTTCATGGTGACGCGGCAATTCTTTGGACCCAAAAACTGCTTCGCTGAGGTGAGCCGCCCGGTGCCCGAACCAACAATTTATAAGCCAATTTCAGGCAGGTGAAGACATGCCTATCTTTTCGACATACATCGTTCGACTCGGGGGCCACGGAGTTGAGAAGGTTTAAAAGGGCATCCCTCCCGCTGAATCTCCAAAGCTTCCAACAGACATTTTTCGATATGGTCCTCCCAAGCACCACCCGCCAATATTCCTATCCTAAGGTCGGTCTGTCATGCCATTCTTTATGTCATTTCGTCACATTTCAACCACAGTTTGGATCGTACAACGAACTCGTCCTCCATGAGGTACCCATGGCCTTACCGAAGGGAAATGAAGTGCTGGTCAAGACGCACGCAGTCTCTCTTCAGGTAAAGTGGTCCTTCGCCCTGCAAACCTTGCTCATACCCCCACGACAAGTACCGTGACCTCATGATTGCGGACAAGCTGTACCCCGGCCAGTGAGCTTTCTTTACAGCTGTTTCCACTGCTATTCTTCTAACACTCGCATTTTCTCACCAGCCTCCAAGACAATCTAGTGCCCTGCTCCGACATGGCAGGTGAAGTCATCGCTGTGGGTGCGGACGTGAAGGAATGGCACGTCGGCGATCGCGTCGCTGCCAACTTCTTCGCAGACAAACTGCACGATGAATATACACCGGAGATCCGCGAGTCAGCATTTGGAGGTGCACTTCAAGGTGTCTTGACGGAATACAGGACGTTCCCCGCTCACGCAAGTCATCAAATTCGACTAGAAAATGGTATGCTGATGAATATTTCAGTCCCTGGTCCGTATTCCTGCCCACCTCTCCTACGAGGAAGCATCGACTTTGCCGTTCGTGCCGCGCTAATTACGTCGCGGAAGTTGTTAACCCACTCATGAACAGATGTGCTGCGGTGACAGCCTACAACGCATTCTTGAGCGGATTTGAGCCGATCATGGCCGGTGATACAATCCTCGTGCAGGGAACTGGAGGAGTTTCTATGTGAGGGATCTTTCATTTCTATTGTTTGCAACTTTTACCCATTCCGAACAGCTTTGCCCTCCAGTTTGCAGTCGTCGCCGGCGCTACTGTTATCGCAACCTCTTCCAACGACGAGAAGCTCAAGGTTGCGACGCGTCTCGGCGCGAAGCATGTAATCAACTACAAGACCACCCCTGCCTGGGACAAGGAGGTCCTCCGCCTGACCAACGGCCGCGGAGTGGACCGTGTCATCGAGGTGAATATTCGGCAAGCCTGTAGAAGTATGTACTCTACTGATTGCTGCAACTAGGTCGCTGGGAACGTCACGCTAGAACGGTCAGTTGCATCCACGCGGTATGGTGGTAGCATCGATATCATCGGTGCTGTCGCAGACGTCGTACGTATATTGCGCTCAATAGCTTGCAGTAGTGGTGCTGATTTCGTGTGACAAAAGACTGCGTCGCCGCCGAATACAATCTTCGACATCCTTTTTAAAGGATTGAACATCCGCGGTATACACGTGGGCTCTGTCCAACAGTGAGTTTGGAATGGCCGAATTATATCGTTGTTACGCATATGCTTACGAGTCCCGATACAGATTCAAGGACATGAACCGGATGATCGAGGCGAACGCGGAGGCTACTCGCCCTGTGATTGACCGTGTCTTCCCATTCGAGGAGGCCAAAGCTGCGTTCGCTCACATGAAGGGCCAGACCCACGTTGGGAAAGTGGTTATAAAATTGTAGATCCGGCTTCAAGAAATCTGGAGTCCCACTGACAAATGTATGGTCTGCCTCTATTGAACCGCCGAGTTACTACGATTAGAACATGTACGAATTACGGATCGAATTGGGAAAATAATGAGATGTGTGTGATATGTTTTTCAAATTACTCTCGCGGCAGATAGCTTCACCCTCGCCCTGAGAACTTGAGACGAACCTCTTCTTTGGGCGGCGCCGTTATTAAGCTGTTGAGCTCAAGTGCACCGGGCATCCCGCCCATGTGGTTCCTATCCTTGTGTACAGCTTCGATGTCGCACGAACACACCATTAGCGCTATGAGCGTGAAGATCTCAAACTTGACAAACTAAAAGCGGGTTAGATAATTCAACCGCATACACATACTGACAATCAGCGGGGAAGCACACCTTCTGTCCGGGGCACACATGACTTCCATGCTCCCACGCCACAAATGCCATTGGAATCTTGTCCTGTGTCACTAACCATTAGACTCATGGCATGCACATGTGCACGCTTGCCACCCTACCACTACCCCGCGCCTTGCCGGCACCCTCAACCGGTAATGGGACATGCATCATGGTGAAACATGTATAGCCGATGTCGCCTGTATTATATTATTATTTTTGCGGCCAGGCTTATGTACTTACTTCCCGACTCGACCGCAAGCACGAAAACAAAGTGACAATCACTGTCAATCAACGGACGATGCAGCCAATGAAGGCCAAATCGATTCTAGCCTCTTGCTTCTGGCCACGATGCAGGTGGGAATTGCGCACGAATGAATCAACGGCATGATGGTGATCCCGGTGAATGGGGTTGCGGTTGGATGGGTATGAGGTGCGGAGAACGAAGTGTTAAAGTTTGCCTTCCAGCCCATGTGCCGCGGCCCGCCAGACCGAATTCCAAGCCACGAGTAAGTCATTTGTCGCCCCTACTATACAGTCGAGTACATGAGCGTCAAACGGGTGAAGAAACCTGTTCCATGTCACGGTGGCATATTAACCCCACCATTGACACCCGGCTGACATCGAATGCAGCTTGAATGGTGCGGGGTGCACGGTCTCGGGGACGAACGGCGTCTTCGTCTCTTGAGGTTTTCTACCATTCGCGTGTCGCTTACATATCCTTTTGTGCCCGAAGCAAGCTTGGTAATGTTCAAGTAATTTTTTTCGAACGCAACTATTAATAAATTCGCTGCCCTATAAAGAGGGTTCTAATGAGCAGAGCACATGTACCTCATTCCAAACATGGGCTTTTCTCTGGAATTCACATCTTCGCTCGTCCTTGTCGCCGCTTTCACAGCGGCTGTAGCTGCGACGGGCGCAAACCGCGACAGCTTCCAGGTGAAACCCTTCAGGATCAACCTCAGCACCGAAATTCCGCGCCTAATGTCGCTGGTGGCTAACAGCCGTCTTCCCGCCAAGGCGCTGTATCCCGACGGTGGCTCTGGCGAAAGAGGAATCGAGCTGGACGTCCTGCAGGAACTTCGAACCGATTGGTTGACAAAATTCGATTGGGAAGCACAGCAGGCTGAATTAAACACGTCAGTGCTCGATCACTTTCCTCTTATACTTATGTGACCTCGAGTGCTTGGTGTACAGATTCAAGCAGTTCACTGCCATCATAGAAGGACTGAACGTTCATTTCGTACACGAAAAATCCGCAGACCCAGATGCAATTCCCGTGATTTTGCTCCATGGATGGCCAAGTAAGTTTGTGTCCCCCGCTGTTGACCCCAGTCGTTTTTAGCAAAAATACAGGCTCTTTCCAAGAATTCCTTCCGGTAATCAACCTTTAACTGAGTCATGGAGAAGCCCGACTGGGAAGAATATATCGTTCAACGTCGTGGTTCCTTCGCTCCCGGGTTTTATTTTCTCCGACCCCGCGCCTCCCAACTGGACCTTAGATGATACTGCTAGAATAATGAACACACTTATGGTTGACGTTCTTGGTTACTCGACCTATGCTTTGCATGGTACCGATTGGGTGAGTACTTCTCGCAGACGACTGGGACTTCACTGAATTGGATCCCATTACAGGGTTCTGGTGTGGGCTACGCCCAGTATGGCACCTACAACACAACCGTCCGTGCGGCACACTTTGTGTTCATCCCGTTTTTTCCTCCGTTGGGCCCAAGACATAGCGGAGAATGGTATCAGTCTGTCGGATGATGAGAAAGTGACTCTACAGCGGACTATCGATTGGAATGCCACCGGCAACACTATTTTCTCGAGCAGGCCGCCAAGGTGGGTGATATATTTCCCGGTGGGTATTTGAACTTATATTGATTGGTGCAGCCCAACGACGTCGGGCTGGCCCTGTACGACAGTCCTGCCGGGCAGCTCGCATGGATCGGCAGCAAATTCAAAGTTTGTAAGTATATCATAAATCTTCCCCCTCAGCAGCGTAACTCAGGTATTTCACTCAGGGTCCGACCCGCGTGCCGGAACACCTCCATCTGCTCTTGACAACACTGCGATCCTAACTTCCGTCTCTCTTTATTACCTCACCGACTCTTTTCTATCCTCTGTCTGGATCTACGGACAGAACCCGAGCGCTTTTAGAGTCACGTATGCGAAGGCCCCCACCGACGCTCCGCTACTTTTCAGCCAGTACGAGTATAACTTCGGTCTGTGGCCCAAAGAGTTCGTTGCGAAGGTTGGAAATCTTGTGTCCTACAAATGTGCGTGTCTAGCTTCATCGTTGTTCCGCGGACTGACGAAGAGTAGTCCACAATTTCGGTGGGCACTTTGCGGGCCTCGATAACCCTCCGGCATTTATTCAAGACATTCGTGACATCGGACTATACTTCGAGGCGTGATCGAACGGGAAAAATTGAAGCATTGCTTCCGAGTCAATTTCAATGGCGCTACCTTTCCTCTTCTTTTCTTTACTTTTTTTAAAGTATTTACGGGGCGGCGTCGGAGCGGAGGTTCCTACCAAGTTCAAAGTTTTTAATTTACTTAATAAAATCACAAGTCTGTTGGTTAGAAAACCTTTGTAAAAATGGAAGTAAACTTATTTGCTTTGGTCAGCAAAAAATCAGGTGTGGGCATAAGTTTGGCCATATATTGGGGCACGGTGAAAATGCCGCTTTGCCGTTGCCGCTGCTGCAAATTGCCGCTGTTACTGTGGGACTGCCGCAGCACCGCTTTGATCTTTGCCGCTGGACTGCTGCACCACTTTCATACTGCCGCTGTGCTACCGCTGCAGCACCGCAGCAAGTTTGCCGTTGCCTCTAGGGTGCTGCTGCATGCTACCATGCACTCTATCTTCTACTAAACATTAGAGAGCTTGAGCCCAAGTAGCAGGCCGCTTTTAGGTTGTGCAAAAAGCGGCATGCCGCTTTTTTCTTTTTTTCCTCTAAAGGGCATTAACAAGGTGCAATAGCATCAGGGTGTGTGAATTTGAGGTGCACACAAAGTTGTAAAAAAGCAGCATGCCGCTTTTTGCGCAACCTAAAAGCGGCATGCCGCTTGGGCTCAAGCTCTCTATTATCTTTCCCACCATGCTTGACTGGAGTCTGGACTTCACTCACCACTATGGGACAGCATGATGGACATCGCTGCTGTTCAATTAACTTCGTTCTCGCTGCTGCCTCGCCTCACTGGGACCCAACCACTCTGGAGTCACTGTAACTTCATCTGCGACCAATCTAAATTGTTACAAGTGGTTCGCGGCCGGCCCACTTGGTGAATAGTTGAATGAATGATTGAGCACGCTGCATTGGTAATATGACTACAATTTACAACAAGAGCTCATTCCAGACAATATTGGTCATACGTGTGGATGTGTCGTTGGGGGTACTTGAGAATTAGCACATTTTGTGAGTTGGGAACGCGAGTCATCGCGGAGTAGAGTTGTCCATGGGAGAACACCTCTTTCTGTAGGTCGAGGCCTAGCTTTTGGACCGTCAAACCTTGGCATCCATTGAAAGTTGTCGCATAAGAAAGGGCGAGGGGAATCTGCTTTCAAATAACAGTAAACTCGAAGCCATGGGGCTGAAAATGACCGTTGATGCGGGGGATATGAAGTCGAATCTGTGCGGTAGCGGTATTCAATGCAAAGTTACGTACAGGATCAACCACTTTGCCTGCGACTACCGCGGAAATTGTTTCAATTTCGACCGTGTGTCGCAAAAGTTTGCGGACAATGACCCGAGTGTTTTTTGTCAGACCTTTGGAGGCATCAAAATTCGAGTCAGCCGGCAGACTGCTCCGATCTTCAAGACCAACTCATGAGGTGGTATCCCCGGTTCCTGAATGGAATTCAAGATTTCGGGATCAGAGAATATGTCTTTGGCCGAGCTTTCGTCACCCTCGACCGAATCATTGCTGATATAGCAATGACTATCCCCTGGGACGTTACGAAGAATGGTTGTGTTAAACTCGTCAACGAATACATTGAATGGGCTCAGAATGGCGTGAGTAATGCAGATAGCTGGGTCGGCCACCACACTGGGCGGAAAGACGAAGTTGACGAAGTGATCTGTAGATTCTGTGTGCTGAAGACAGCCAGGCCAACGGAGTCCTGGGAATAATTGTCTCCAATGGAATCCAAAAAAGATGAGAAGGCCAGATCAGATTGTTGGTGCATCGACTTCTTCAACCCTTAAAATTTCAAAATGGCGGAGGATTGACTGGGTCTGTATAGACACCTTGCAAATCGCAGTTCGTCCTCCGAACCATACAACTGGTGCCACCTATGAATGCTCTCAGGTCGTGTCTGAGTGGCAGTGAGTTACATACCTGTCGAAAGTCCCCCACAGTGATCAGCATACGTCCTCCCCACACACAATTCGAGTTAGTAAGAGTGCGCATGAGGCGATTGGCGCAGTCAAACACTTTGAAATGAAGGCCACCAATTTCGTCGATGACATGACATTTGGCTGCGAGAAGGAGCTTTGGCGCAATCACTCCGGGGTCCAACGGAGGATTTCAGATGAGGATTGAATTCATCGACTGGGATCCCATACAGGTAATGAGCTGTTCAACCTACGGCGTAGTTTTTGGCTGTGAATGCGGAGGAGGCAGATAACAATACAATCTCGTTCAATTTCCGGAGTGCACCAATCATCGGATAAAGGACATAGGTTTTACCACGGCCAGTGCGACCATCAACATGGAGAGGAAGGTGATTATCCATGGCGAACACCTCCATGATACACTCATAAACCGTGCGCTTTGAAAGATCAGTATGGAACAAAACACAATTTTAATTTACACACCTGTTTCCGGTGTCAGGCTGTGCTTGAAATGCGCAAAGATCACCAGGGTCGCCAGCCCAGCGGGGACGTTCAGCATTGACTTCCTCCTCGCGCTCTACTGGATCAGGGAGTCCAATATCCGTCAATGATTTACCAAGGCCTTGTAGCAGACTCTGTAAGGCAATCAAGACCTCATTTCGAATGAAGTCCAGAGTTGGTGATGCAGTAAACCGCAATGCACGATCTTGGATATCCAAAGACAATGCGTTCTCGTGTGCCTCCCAAATCGTCAACGCCGGACCTCCCTCCACTGCGAGAACGGCCATTTGTGTATGCTGCAGACAGCTGCAGAAGTGCTGCAGCATACGGCCTAGTGCTGCTGAAAATACCCCTACTGCCATTGCAAAGTGCCAACTTTGCTGCTGCAGAGTGTTCACTTCAGGCTATGTCAAATCAGGCCTCACTAGGGCCCACTCAAGCTTGGGGATGTTGGCCCTATTGGGGTCAGATCGGTGGTTTGAAACCAAGCCCTTGGTTGCAACCATATCAGTTGATTGCAACCACCTTGCCTTACACGGATGTGTCCATGGTGGTGTGGATGTGACCACCATGGATATGGATACATCCAATGCCGTGCTTGTGCAGCCCATTTTGGGGCTTTTTGCACCCCCACAGAGCCCTTTTCACAGGCCCTGGGCTGCTCCCAACAGTCCCTATCCACTGGCCTGCCCAGGAGGCATGTGGGATGCCTGGTGCTGCACTTGCACAGGCCTGTTTGGGGATTTTTAGGGCTCCGTGGGGGTGCAAAAAGTCCCAAAACAGGCTGCGCAAGCAGAGCATTGGACGTATCCATGATGGTGTGACGTGACCACCATGGATACATCCATGTAAGGCAATGTGGTTGCAACCAACTGATATGGTTGCAACCAAGGGCTTGGTTTCTGTTAATCTGGGTTGAGGGGAAGGAAAGAGGAGAAGAGATAAGGGGAGATTCCAGAGGAAGGTTATCCAATACCAGAGGAGGACGGAGTTACCCGGAGGGATGAGCTAGACGTAGAAATAGATAGTCAATGTAGGACAGATGTCAACTGGATGCCTGGAATACTAGATCCGAAATCGCAGATATCAAAGACACAACACCACTGAGGTGCAGGGTGAGTGTTGACTGCCATGCTGGTTTGAAAGACAAAAGGAAAGCAGCATAGTCACAGGTTCCCATTTAAATGGTTAAACGGATAAAAGGGAAAACACTCAGTAATCCTTCATTGCGTAAAAACCCATGTGAGTCCTGGAGGATGGAGTTGAAGTCCAGTGAGCTCCGGAGCACAACTCCGAGGGGTCTGGAAGTCCAGAGTTGGCAGAGTGGAGATGGATAGGTCCGGAGTTGGACCTAGGTCGGGACGGGATATAACAGTTTCAAACCACCGATCTGACCCCAATAGGGCCAACATCCCCAAGCTTGAGTGGGCCCTAGTGAGGCCTGATTTGACATAGCCTGAAGTGGAGTGTTGCCGACTGTCGCTGCCCAATGTTTGCATGTGTTTGGGTGCCGCCATACTGCGCAGACTGCCGCTGCGTCGAAAATAACTCATGTCTTGATGTGGGCAAGACTTTATTCAACCCAGGGCAATGGCAAAGGATACATTAGTTACAGTGGAGTGCCCCGACACCTTTGAAACCACTAATTACTGCAATACCAAGCAGCTCAACGTGTGCCATAAGTACAAACCACCGCAGACTGCTGCGGCAAAATCCTTTGCCCCATATATTGTGTAAAAAATACCCCACAGTTGCAGGGACTTTGATGACAACTTACATCTCAATCCCGCGAGTTGGGTGACAACTTCTTTTGGCAGGTGGCATCTTTGCTTGTGGTTGCATCTCAAATCGGCAGCTCACGTATTCTCAACATTGTGTCACATTGATGTTGATCTGCATCAGACTTCAATACGGGTATCGGCTAGGCTTGGCACACTTCCAATACATCTTGCGTCGCTTACGGTCGGTGAGTTATAGATGGCCAATTCACTGCATTTGACAGGTTCTGGACCCAACTTAGCCGAGATATGACGAGCCGGTAGAACCTGTCAAAATGCAGTGATTAGTTGTAGAAACCTCAATATCAATTGAAACACCACAACAATCAAAGTCATCTCGACAACCTCCTTCACGCTCAGATGTTCCTTCAATCTTAAACTGTCAAACACGTTCTGCAGCACTTTGACGTGAGTGCTCGACGCGTCACAGAAATCCAACGCTGTGGCTAGGTACGGGGGGAAGAAGTCTCGACGAGAGGCCGCTGCGCTCATAGTGGGCGAGGTAATGGAGATAGTGAAGATTTGCGCGAGAGTGGGCCTGCGGCGCGGCCGAGGGGTTCCTGAAGTTTCCTACATAGTTGCAAGGCAGATTCAGAATAGGAACGTATAGTTATGGGGATGGGATATTCAGACATATGCTCAAATCGAGCATACATTCAGAGCGAGCACACATAATGCCTGTCCATCCAAAGACAGCACAAGCATATCAGTTCTCATCCCTATTATTAATTAGCGTGCAACATGGGACTCACCAGCAGCTCCTTCAAAGTATCCGCAATCTCTGTCTTCCCTTTGATAGCACCATCAAGCTCGTTATAACCTCTCGCTACTTCTGGTGTGTTCAATCTATAATATATATAAGATTCATCAAAATTTCATCGTTGATGAGCAGCCCTAAGGCCATCATGAGAAATATACTCACAGTATGCCATCGGTAAGAAGCAAGCATTGCTCGCCGCGGTGTGCACGCATTCGGTCTCCAACCTATGAATGCAAAGTCAAGGTAAGCACCCAGGGAAGAACGGAACACGCACAGCCCTCCGACTCCCCAGCGGCAGGATAAACGTACGGGATTCTGGGCATGTTGTGTGGTTGAGAGGATCACTATTCGAAGGAACCTTATACAAATCCTTATTCTCCGTGAGACCACAGCCTGTCGCAGTCACGCACTTATTTGCGTGCGCCTCCGTGTCTTCCGTCACCTTTCACACACGGACATGTGCTGGGTCAAGTGACCGTGTCGGCTTCCATATGTTTGACTTGTGTTTGACCCTGGCATCGAATCAGTCATGCAGTTCGATGATGTGGCCAACCCCGGCGTTCCTGACTGTATTCGGATGGGGAGCGCGGGCTGACAAAGATAGATTGATAATGCGCGAAGCACAAAGGTTGTCATTAAGGAGCGGGGCGTCCGGGGTCGGGCTGAATCAGAAAAAAGGCACGTAGTATGTAATCACCTGCTAACCGTGGTACGCGCCGATACATAAAGACGCGTCTACTGTCTCGCCACATTCCATTCCAACAGCCAGACATCGACACCACAATGGACCGTGCAGAGCAAAACACCCTCGCCCAACAATTCGCCGCGATGCACAACCCCAAAGACCTCCTTATGCTCTGCAACGCCTTCGATGGGGGCAGCGCACGCGCCATCGCCTCCAACCCCCGCGCAAAGGCCATCGCTAGCGCGAGCTATGCCGCCGCTATTGTCTCTGGCTCCGCGGACGATGACTTGACATTGGACGACAACCTCGCTGCCGTGCGGGGGATCATCGCGCGGGGGTCCGCGCGACACCTAAGAAACCTGTGACGATTGACCTGCAGGATGGGTACGGGGATCAGTTGGCCAGGGCGATCGAGGAGATTATCAAACTCGGCGCGGTGGGTGCAACATCGAGGACTTCGACCGTCGCACGAACGCGCTGTGGAGCGTCGACGAGTCCGCCGCGAGAGTCGCACTGGCCAAGAAGGGTCGCAGCGAGATGCGGTGTGCCTGACTTTGTCGTCAACGCCCGCTGCGACGCACTCTTCCAGGGAGCCGACGCGGGTATGGATTCGGTTATCCGCCGTGGCAAAGCGTACCTAGCTGCGGGCGCGACGACGGTCTCGTTTGGGGCGGTGGGGGGCGGAAGAGGAGTCTCGTCGTCGGAGATCAAGAGACTGGTGGACGAGTTTGGGGGAATGTTGAATGTGAGCATGATACAGGGCGAAGGATTCCTCAAGAAGGATCAAATTCAGGCTCTAGGCCTGGCGAGAGTCTCCATGGGCCCGGGGCTATACATCAAGGCTTTGAAGGCCTTTTCGAGCGAGGTGGATGCTATTTTGGAGGTGTGAACGAGAGCTGAGTACTGGAGCCTTCGAGAGGAAAAGTAGATGAATCTGTATACCAAGAAATATGAATTGACGAGCGCCTTTCTGAATCAGCTTGAAACTTACTTCGCAGTCGGTTTGACGAAGACGGGGTAGTCTTCCCTGGTACTGATGTATGGCGTCTGAATCGATGAATGCGAACACAGAACACTCCGGGACGGACCTCCACGCAAGTCTCAAACATCAGAGTTATTTTCTCGACGTGCGGAATTATGTCTGAAAACGTAGCGATGCTGGGTACAGGTCCTGAGGGAGGGTTAGACCCTCCGTGATGTGCACGACGATGGAGCGCAAGGCCGCGAGGTGAGGGAGTTGCAGTTGGAAGGAGGTGTGGGCATACTCTAGACTCGGCGGGAAATGAATGAGTCGGGTTAGAGACAGCACGGAGAAGAACGCGACACACCGATGCAAACTGTCCACCAAAGCTGGAGGGCAGCAGAAAGCTTCAACCATCCCATGTGCCGCGGGCGGGGATGTGTAGCCGATAGCAGAATATCGCGCCGTCGTTGGTCGTGCCGTGCAACAAGACGCGATACTGAGATGCCCTGGCAGCCCCGGCGGAGGGGGCGCGCGTTCACCGGGAGGCCAATTTTGGTTTGATTCCCAAGACGCGTCAGGGTGCATTTTTGGTTTATTTGAGGCGGACGGCGAGAGATCAAGCCAGAAACAAGAGTATTTGACCACGAGATATTGACGTTGAAAATCTGACTACACTAGATACGCTAGATCCAAGACGTGACGGGGCATGCAGCTCAGGCACATCGGAAGCTGGGGCGACGACCATTAAGAATTTGTGTCGAAAAGATGATCACTTCACCAGATTCTGCGGTCGAAGAAGTGCCGAGTCGAGGGCAGATCTTGATCAGGGTGTGTTTCGGGTGTCTTGGAGGGCGAGGGATGCGGAGGTTATCTTCGCAGCGAGTTTGCGATGGGACACAATCGGTGGCGAATCAGTGGGTTATATCGATAGACGTAGACGCTGGGCGCCTGGGGACTATAACACGAAAGATACGTCCCGAAGCGATGTGTATATGAATATGATGTTTTGGCGTAGAGAGTTGACTTGAGAGTTGAATACCTGAGGTCGAGTGGCGGCAAATAATTACACGAGTATATATACATGTCTTCATCGTGTCGTCTTGACGAGGCGACGGTCGCGACGATCGCTTGAGCACCAGATCTAGACTACGACATGGGCCGAGGTTGGAGTGGGCAGCAGCACTTGAAATTGATTTTGCATTTGGGAAAGAGCCGAGGCTGACTTTGATTGGGGTGATGAGCCCCCGCAGGTGTTTCTGGTGTGTTTGAGGGCGAGGGATGCGCGAGATGTATTCGAAGTAGCGATATTTTGAGATAAGATGTCGACTAAAATCGGTGGGTTACGTAGATTATTAGAGTGGGCGCGCGGAGACTATAATAAAAAGAGGCGTCCTAGAGCGACGTACTCACGAGAATCTAGTGTTGTGTCGAGAGTTGTCTTAGGAGTCGAATATTAAGATGGCAGACATGCAGATGTTTTGTGCCCGAGGTCGAGCAGCGGCAGGTGGTTGCGCTGGAATATATATATGCCCCCATCGTGCCGTTTTGACGAGGCCGAGGCGACGGCGCTTCGACGATCGCTTGAGCACCAGACCTGGGGTGGGGTTGGAGCGGGTAGCACCTAAACGTGATTCCGCGTTTGAAAAAGGGTCGAAGCGAGGCTATTTGAGACTCTGCAGGTGTGTTTTTGGTTTATCTGAGGGCGGGAGATCAGGATGCGCATGGATGTTTTCGAGACAAGATAATTTAAATTGGAGCGGATGTGGAACGACTGAAATCGGTGGGTTATGTCGAGGCGCACGGAGACGATGACACGAGGGAGGCGTCCCAAGGTGACGTGCGGGCAACATCGTGTAGAAAGCTAACAAGGGCAAATGGCGGTCGATGAGAGCCCGATAGCGAGATATAGGGAGAGAACTTCATACCGGCAGAATCTGAGTGGATATTCCAGCCACAAGATGCACGGAGCGGCATGCAGGTCGTTGTAATAATGCGCTGAAATATCACAATTACAGTGTCGGCGAGGTGGTCTTTATTAGGTTCAGCTGCTGAATTCACCGCAGATGACACCAGACCCGGAGCGAGCAGCAGCGGAGCGATGTAGACGAAGAGGGTGCTGAACAGGAAACGGGAGCAATGGCTTATCCCCGGACGAGTCCAACCGACGCCAGTTGTAGAAGGGGCAAAATTTCCAGCAAATTTGCTGGGACAACCGTTGTCGGGCCGGAGCCGAAAAACGAAGCTCGGTGAAGCCAGTAACGGGTGGGACAATGAACGACATGTACATTTCAGAGTCGCAAAGAAATAGTCCCCGGAGATTCTGTAAAGATCCTTGGCAAATTTTGACTCTTGAGGCGTTGGCAGGTTTGTCTCCACCGACTCTACATACGTAATTCATGTCGGGAATACATCGAGATCGAATTCCGAGAGACGGAACGCAGAGCAAGTCAGGCATCGAGGGAAATGGAAAAGCAAAGGAGGTAATTGTTTGTCCAAGCTACAAGTCGAATCCGAGGAAGGGGTGTCTTGATGCGAACAAGGTCTTGAGCGCCGGGCGCTCTAGTGGGCTATAGATCTTATGGCTGGGAAGGAAGCAATGAGAATGCCATTTGTCGGTACGTCGGGAGAGTTCTCGCGGGTCAGACCAACCACGACGTCCGAGCCAGACTCGGCACAAAAGTTGAAAGAACTCTCGTTGGATAAGAAATGGTAGGGGGGGCGACACCGCAGTCGTCAGACCACAAGCCCGGGAACGAGGAAGCAGGTATACGGTCGGCGTCAGTTTCGATTTCCTTAAACGGCCGGATGTGTGGAGGCACACGAGGACCGGGTGGGTTTCGACTCTTGGGCCCGATGGCAGCGCCAGGACGCCCGGTGATGGTTTCGAGCCAGGAATCGTCTAACACGACGGTGAACGGATACTTCGGAGCGCGGGAAAAATCGGTAGAGTATGAAGACAGGACTAGAGCGACGGACCATGAATAGTTTGGTGTCGGAAGGTGACTTGAGAAGAACACAGATCAGTCCTGACCCGAGGGTAGAGTGTCGAGTGGGGCTAGCGGTGGATTTGAGGTGCCGGAAGTTGAATTATAAGCTGGTCTGGCGGAATCGAGATTGCAGCGAAAAGATGGACGGACCAGCGCGCCATGTAGAAGAGTGAGTGCGGGAACAAAAGCCGGCGGCGCGTTGGAATATATATGCACTACACAGGTTCGTCTTCACGTGGTCACCGCCAGCCAAGATGCGGATGTAGAGTCGCGATTATCGAGGTCAAAGAAAGAGAAAAATCGCGGCAACAGAGCGAGGCCATCCTCCGTATAGTTTCAGGAAGAAGTAGTCTAGACGGGGAGAGAATTTCAGTACACAGCAAGCCTCAGCAATGAGATGTCGCCGCCGGTCCGTGTCAAGTCGGAGTATGAGAGTAAATAAAGCTATTTGGGTCATGAAGTCTTGAGTTTTGTCAGGGGCAGAACCTGTTGAAGTGTTGGAGTCGAAGAGCTAGTCAGAGAACGACGAAGGGACGAGTCCGAGCGAGTCGGATTGTCGAAGCGGAATTCCAAATCAAACAGGATTGCGAGGCCTGAGGACTCGTTTCCGGATCCCTTTCCTGGTTCCCAGAGCAGCGGGATCCCCGCGTGCCCGCCTGGCGCAACGAACGAGCATGTGTTGGTCGACAAGTCACGACGTCACATCAGTGACCTCCACGCGGCTGACGAATATCCGAGACCCGACTTATCACGCTCCTCCGCGTCGTCTCCCCACATCTTCCTCCCGTCCACCGTCGAGTCGAGTATGGACCGGCCCTCCTGGAACGACACTCTTCGCGCAACCCTAGGCGCCTGTGTTCCTTGCCTCACCTGCGGGTCTAATGCGGGCCGCCAACGCATCTGGGGACTCGGATGACGAGTACAGCAACACCAACGGCGTCCGGGGCGTCCGTCGCGCACGCGCAGATGAGCTAGAAGGGCTTCTCGCGGATGCGCACTCTTCGAATTCCGGAAACTCGGGGCGACGACGGCTGGCGGGACCGGGACGACGACGCAGCCGCCGACGCCGACGCCATCTCGCTGCACTCCCACCTCGGCCCCCGGGGCCGCAGGCGCGCGCCCCCGCGCACGCCGAAGCACATCTCACTCTGGGGTTTCAATGTCTTTGGGCGTGCGCGCGGCGTGGCGCTCGAGGGCGGGGACGATGCGCTGCATGCTCGTCCTCACCCTCCTGCGGCAGGCGACGCAGCAGCCGCCGGGAAGCGTACCAAGCGCCGGGGTGCACAGCGCAGTACGGACGACCTCCTCGCGCGCGCGGCGCTCGATGCGGGCCCGACGCAGCTCAAAGACGTCAGCGCCGCGGACGTAGCGCGGCGCGCCCGCTCGGGCTCCACCGCCTCCCAGGGCCACGCGGACACCCCCGTGGAAACAGACCACGAGCGCCGCGCCCGCCGCAAGGCGCGCAAGGAGATGCGCCGGCTCGCAGCCGCGCTCGCGGAGGCGCCGCATACCCCGACCGAGTTCGAGGGGTTCCCCGGGAGTGGGGAGCTCCCACCGGCGCCGCACAAAGGGATCCCCGCGCCGTTCCTGCACCTGTCCGCCCCCAGCCCCGCCCCGGACGCTCTGGCGCAGCTGCAGGCGGCAGACGACGAAGACGCAGCAGACCTCGACGGGCTGGCGTATGCGCGTCTCGCACCAAGGCCTGTGGGTGGGTCACGATCTCAATCGCGATCGAGCGGACGGTCGTCAGGGAGTGGGAGTGGAGCGCCGTACTCACCTGTGGGAGGAGGTACGTGTTATGTCTTTCTTTTCGTCTCATTTCTCCGATCCTGTCTCCTCCTTCCGCCTTAGTCTTTCTCGTTCGCGTTCTTCCTTCTTCTTTCTCATTCTTCCTTCTTCTTTCTTTTCCTCTTTTCCTCCTTCCTCGTCCTTCGTTCGTTCGAGCATCCATGCTGACTCTTCCTTCGTATCAGAAGTCGCCTACGTCGGCATGCCCAAGCCTAAAAAGAGCAAATCGAAATCCAGACGGAGCACGAAGAGCAAGTCCAGCGCCACTTCCTCCACACTCGCGTCTCCGCCTCCGACCTCCCCATCTTTCCCACACAGGGTGCGCGACTCCCCGCTGCGCGACTCGGGCGTGGAGTTCGGCGCCTTCACCAGCGGGACTGGGGGCGCAGAGGATGAGTTTGACGGCACGCCGGGCGGGTTCGACTCAAGCTTTGGTGTGGAGGCGGAGGCGGAAGCGGAGGCGGAGGTGCTACGGGAGGCGCTGCCGAGCCCGGGGCTGTCGCGCGGGGCGGGCGGGTTCCGGTTCGGCGGCGAGGGTGGGAAGGGGATGGGTGGGTTTTGAGGTGTCCCGCTGCGATTTGGTGACCCTAACGGGGTGAGGTGGGGAAGGGAGGAGGGAATACAATCGTATTATGGTGTGGTTCGACTGGACTGGGACTGGCTCGGTTGCTGCTGGATTTTCGGACTCGGACTCGGCGCTGGATTTGGTGCAACTAGGTGGGTGTACCTGTAGATGGGAAGGGGATGGAGTATTCGGGGATTTTTTTACGACGATACCACACGATACCCCGACGATACGTTACGACTTCGACTTTTTCATTGTTCGGCATGCATGCTCATCTAATCTACATCCTCTATTGTAGCATTGTTTCTTTTCGTATATGTGTATGGATGCGTGCGTAGTTCATGCATCGACCGCCCAAGCGACCCGGATGCCAGCATTGGACCAGAGAAAGCGCTGTACACCCGGGCGGAAGAAATGCAGCGGTGGATGACAGGTGGTGGAGATGCTTTAAGGATAGTGCGTGTGTGTTCAATGTTCAAAACATATGGCCACAGTGGATACGGGTAAGTCGATTCAATTGGGTGGAAGGAAGACAATTCGACGGACTATTATTGAAACCTGGTTTCCCAACGAACACAATTGGTTCAGTCTGACACAGTTTTATGTGTCATGACTTCGAAGCCAGGAAAAATAAATAGTTGGGTTGGATTCTGGGTGCTTGACAAGTAGACCGATAAAAGCGGTGAGAAATGAAGAGACATCTCCAAACCTGACTCACAATTACTCGAATTCCTGGCTTGTTTTGTCGACCCGCAGAATCCGTACCCGTACCGTACCCGTAACTGTACCGGTCCCGTGCCCGTCCCTTAAAAAAAAAAATCAAAACCGTCCAAGTCTCCGAAATAATTGTGCCATCGTGATGGTTCGAGTTCAATCGCGATACGGCCGCGAGCCGATACAAGCGTCTTCCATCTTGTAGCCAGACCGCTGGACATTGTTGGCACAAGGTCCAATGGAGTCTGTTTATGTATATCGGCGGCAGAACTCATGGGGGGACATGAATTTGCCGATGTTGGTACAGGTAACCGCGTTTTGGCAATGTTTCCACACCTTGCAGTTGAGTTGGATGGGCAATCAATTTCCCAAGCAGGAACACTGCCGCAGGGGGACACATATAACATTCAAGCTCCATTTTTGATCCCTATCTCATAATTAATCAAAATAATTAATCAATGGCGGACACAGCTGGAAGGAACAGGAACATGAACAGGAATAAATGCACCTGGCAACAAAGTACGCCGCAGGTACATTCAACAAGGCAGTGCGTGCACATAGCACTTGACCCAAGAATGGTAACTCCGACAGGTACACTGCCGTGGGGGGACACATATAACATGCAAGCCCCATTTTTGATCCCTATCTCAAGATGCCTCGCCAATCCACTCTCACGGAAATTCGTGTCACCAACATTGTAGAATACTTGACCCCTGCCCTAACACTTCTTAAGGAGCTGGATGATGCATTTGGGCCGCCATTTATTAAGCCCATTGCAAATACCATTGAATCCTTGATTAGCATGGCTCAGGTGAGAAAGCCTGAACATTGATAATTGAGGGACTTACAGGAAGACATAGAGTGTGAAACGGAATAAAAATGAATGTGCTCAGCTGATGGAGAACATTCATCCAGTCCTGCATGCAATTATCAGTCTCTACCTGAAGTCTGAAACAGTTGAATCCCTAGCTCCCGCAATGCTGGACAACATTGGAAAGTTCATGGAGTAGGTTGGATCCAGTCAGAAGATAGTGGCTCAATGACCTTCTTCTCTAGAACTCTTCACAAGATATATGCCTTTCTCGAGGCACAACAAGATGGAAACAAGCTCAAACACTTGTTTCGTCATAATGAAATGCAGAATCTACTCCAAGGTTGTCATGCAGGATTAGCCCAAGCTACAAAAGTCTTCGAGGTGTGATCTATATTCAGATTTTTCTTACAAAAGGGTGATTAACTGTGCTTAGATTGCCACTGGGCCTGCAATGATCAGCCAAATTGGTGTCATGAAGGAAACCACACAGCATATGCATGAGGAGTTACTTGACCTCATTCAGGCCCTGTCTGATGCTAGTACAACATCAAGCAGGTCATCGGTATGTACATGGTTCACAGCCTGTTCACCTCCAACTCAGTGTGAGACAGGTTTATCTGGGTTCAAATGACTCCAAACACAGGTATTGTGCCCTATCTATTGATGAACTCTTTCTTACATTTTCTTGCAAGTTCAACTTCATTTTCAATATTGCCTTCAAAGCCCAAGATCTTTCATGGTCGTAAATCGGAGATGGAGCACATCAGGAAAATGCTCAGCCAGGAGACGCCCAGAATAGCTATTCTCGGAGGAGGTGGAATGGGGAAGACAAGCCTTGCAAGAGCAGTCTTACACCATCCAGAGACTTCTGTGAAATTTGAAGACAGATTTTTTGTCAGTGCAGAATCTACAACCACCAGCATTGAACTTGCTGCCCTCATCGGACTACATGTTGGGCTGAAACCAGGAACCGATCTCACGCGACCTGTTGTTCAGTACTTGTCATGCAAGTCATCTTGTCTTCTGGTTTTGGACAACCTTGAAACAGTGTGGGAACCAATCCAGTCCCGAGGTGGAATTGAAGAATTCCTTGCACTGCTCACAGCAGTGAAGCATCTTGCACTCATAGTATGTCTGGCCAGTGGTCCATTTTTTTTTTGTCTCTAACCTCTAGCAGATTACAATGCGAGGAGCAGAAAGGCCTGCCAAAGTCCAATGGACTCACCCATTTTTATTGCCCCTCCAACCTCTGTCGGCTGAAGCTGCACAGCAAACCTTTATAGAGATCACAGATAATGTCTATAGGAAGGAGGAGGTAGAGAAAATCCTCGAACTCACAGATAATATGCCCCTAGCAGTAGACCTCATGGCTCATTTGTCTGACTATGAGGGTCTTTCAAATGTCTTGGCTCGGTGGGACACTGAGAGAACAGCACTGCTATCTGTGGGCTATGACCGAAAATCCAGTTTGGATGCATCCATTCAGCTCTCCCTTTCCAGTCCTCGAATCACATACAATAGCAAGGAATTGTTGAGCCTTCTCTCAATCCTCCCTGATGGACTCTCTGATGCTGAACTGGTCCAAAGCAAACTTCCAATTCCCGACATTCTCAGTTGCAAGTCTGTGTTACTTGCCACATCACTAGCATATCAAGACAGCAACCGGCGACTTAGGTCACTGATGCCTGTGCGAGAACATGTCCAGCAGTTCTTGCCTCCATCCACAGCCCTTGTGCAATGTCTTCGCAAGCTGTTCTATGCACTTTTGGAGCTATACATGAAGTATAATGGAGAGCATTTGCAGCCTGTGATGAATCAAATAAGCCAGAATCTGGCTAATTATCAAGAGGTCCTGCACCGGGGGTTATATGAGAATTCTTCAGATCTCAGGGATACCATCTATAGCATATCAACACTGAGCTCATTCTACAGGATCACTGGACATGGTCCTTTGGCACTGATGGAGCATATTCAATTTGTTGTACCTGGACTGAATGACCACCAGCTGAAGATTCAATTTATGACCCAAGTTGTGGATTCGTATGACTACTACCCCACCTTTGATAGGGAAGAAATTATAACTCAGGGAATAATTATTCTTGAACTTATCAACAATCCTTTCCTTGAATGTGAGTATTCTTCCTTCTCTGGCCATCATAATTTAATGTGGGCCCATGTTAGCCAAATTCTACAATGCAGTTGGCTCCTATTTTGTCGGCTCTAAATTTGATCGACCTCAAGCTATGCAATTTTACCAAAGGGCATTAGAATTGGCTAGGATGTGTCCAGACAACAGCCCCCAGTGTGATGTTTTGATAAATATTGCTTGGCTCCAATGGAGGACTGGAGAGTATTGTACTGCCCAAGTACATGCCAGGGAAGCACAGAGGCTAGCCCAATTTTCCGCAAATTTGTATGACGAAGCAAGAGCACTGTGGATTGAAGCTATGTGTTTGAGATCCCTAGGTAACTTCAAGCAGAGTGCAGACCAATTACACAGAAGCAGAGTGATGCTTGGAGTCTGTGGTCTGGCTGATGGGACCCTTGATGGTGAGATTGCAATAGCACAGGGAGAGATTTATCTGCAGAAGTCGGAATATGTGGAAGCCAGAAATATTTACAATCAAATAGTTGAAACTGATTCTCCTGAGCAAAATTCCCCTTACTACACAGTATCCCTTCTCAACATTGCACATACTGCCACAATTTGTGGAGATACAAGAATTGCATCCCACAATTTAAACCAAGCAAAACATATTTTAGGCACTTTTATGGTCCCGCAATACAGTATCTACTGTTGCATGTTTGAGGCTGAAATTGAACTCACAGAAGAAAAGTTTGAGATAGCGAAGGCCAAATTCAAGGAGTGTCTCACTTCCCTCTGTGGACAAGACAATGAGATTGAATTATTTTGCTTGGGAAGACTCGCAGATATCAGAGCTTGGCCAGCTTCTGAATGGTACTTCAGATGGCCAGTAATATACTGTGGACGTGCCTACAAATACAAAGACAAATTGGAACTCCACAAGGCACTTCTTTTTCTGGGAGATGTGTTCTGTGCCACCGAAGATGATGAAACAGCTACCAATCTCTATATAGTGGCCCTGGAAGGATTCACTCACATGGACATACATTGCAGCCGGGCACAGTGCATGGTACGTCTGGGAGACCTAGCAAATGAACAAGGTCATACCTCAAAGGCAATTGGCCTCTGGACAACAGCCCGCCCACTGTTTGAGCAGTCATTGCAGGCCAAAGATGTGGCTCAAATTGATGTCAGGCTTTCGACTGTGGACAAAGCTCATTGGAAATCTTTGCTACAACTCACCACTTTGAGTGTGCCAGATCAGTCATTGAACAGAGAAACATCTGGGATTCAGGAGGTTGAAACTGTATGTCTTGATGCTTCCCCAGCAGGTGTTTCCTAGACTCTACCTTTGGAGAAAAATTCACACTAAACCCTGTTCCTATATACTTCTGCCTTGTAGTTATGTAACTTGGATATGCTGAATTTTATTCATTTATTTATTTTACAGTGTGAGATTATATCTCCCGAATGCGATTTATTGTGCACAAAAAAAAAAAAAAAAGGGGCAAATGAATCAAGAACCGATATCGTGGTGGCGAAGCCTCACTTTCTGTACTTTCGAAACGACAGGCTTGCCACGGGAAGAACTTGTGCAACGAATTAGCCACCAACCTAATTAAGCATTAATTTGGTTTCTGACACGCACATAACTGCGGTTTAATTTTGCCCTGCCCAAGAGTTGAGTCGGTGTGATAGACCAGAGACATACATAAGGCTGGGGGGAAGTCGTTTTGGGGTTTTGTGTGTTCTTTCAAGCCTATATCTTACAGTCAATAACTTGACTTGTTGAGGTGCGAACTGCATACAAAGGACGGAACAATGCCACACACACACCTATGGGGTCAAGACCGCAGAGTGATTCTTCAATGTGCGGGATATCTGGAAAGCGCCTGTGGGATAGAGATCTAAATGAGACGGTAGATATCCCATCAGTGGGGAGGCATCACCGGAGTTGGGATTCTGACCCTTGGTGGGCTTGAGTTGGATAGGGCACCTTTAGGGGAGAGTGGCAGGATGGAGAGAGCCAACATATATGCAGATATGGCATCATGAAGCGCTGCAGCGTGCTTGGTGGGTAGTTTGAGGGGAGCTTGTCCCGGGAGAAGAAGGTCCCAGTGAGACGTAGCACAGAAAGTTGGGAATACAAATACCGAACACATTGAGCATGCTGTCAATGACCAATGCAGCCGCATTGAAGTGCACAAGAACCAGATTGGTCTGCCTGCCAGAAGACAACATTTGTCCACATATAGGATTGTCTGCAGAGGCGACATTATTTCATACATAGCATCTGCACAGCAGTAAAGTCAGAAAACTGGCCGTGCTGGCCAATTAGTGGCAGATCCGGAGAGGAAGATGTGCTGGCGGAACTTGACCAAGGTGGAAAACGCAAATGCAGGTCGATCCAGAGTTACAGGCAGAATGTATGAAGAGGAGGAAGGAAGTGGCTAGGCTCATTACCAGCCATCATAGTGATGAACTATTGATGAACAAGTAAGTAATAGTTACTATAACGGCTAGTGGCACTTAGCCGTGAGTTGACAGATGCGAAATTCAAACTCTGCATATACCATATTAGGTTACCATCGGTGAACTGCCATCAATTTACCCCTATTTAGTGCTATCTTTAATCGATCGCGCACATTTTGTGTCTTACTTCCATGTCTGCCCAATCCAATGCCCAAGAACCCTCCAACAAGCCACCAAACCCTCCCAAGAAGTTCAAAACTGCCCGGAAATACAAACCAGAGGAGATTGTGCAGGGGCTGCAGATGCTGAGCCAGCTTCGCTCCCTCCTCAGCCAAGATATTTCCTGCAACTTTGCTGATCCACTGGGAAAAGTCGAGAAGTTCGTCCCCATGGCTTATCAGCATCTGTGAGACTTGTGATGAATGATTCTGGTCTCTTGTTGTCACCAAGTCGTCCAGTGTCAGCAACGGTGATTGATGTGCTCAGAACCTAAATAAGAAACACACAAATAACCCCCCCTTGACTCGGGATCGGCACAGAAACAGTCCAGAGACTGTTCCAACAACCAACAAACAAATCAAACGGCAATATCTGCACATTTCCAGAGATCCCGACGAGTTACAGCCCCTAGTACAGGGCCTTGTAAAGGTTGTAGGGAGAGGTTTCGTATCTCAGAGAGACAATGATCAAGCTGTGTATAACGTGTTTCTAGACACAGTGGAAACATAGTTTCCAAGCAAGATAGATTTATAGCTTCGCAGCGTGTGTGTGTGTGTCCAAGCGACAGAGAAACAAGTTTAAAGTAGTCCTGTAGACTCAAGTAAGGCCCCTAGTTTATAGGCCAAGAGTGTTCACAGAGCTTTCCCTAAAAGGTACTTTCTGAGCAGTGCACAGCAGTCATGTTTCCAAAGTTTTCCCTAGACGGTACTTTCTGAAACCCGCTCTGCAAACAACAGCAATAACATTTCATTCAACAGAGTCCCAGTTCCAACAGATTCTCAGAGTTCTTAACAGTTTCCAGGCAGAGCCCAAGTGCATTTCCAGAATAATATATGATTCAGAAACAAATAAGATTTCGACTAATTTTGCTACTCTATAAGAGTGTGTCCGCCGAGGATCCCAGATCAACCCAATGCGCAAGCGTATAGCCTACTAGTCGGGGGATGATGCTGTGTCCACCGTAGAAACACCTCCAGATACTTATACAACTGCCAAGACACAATTACAAAGCCCAAAACACAATCCCAATGAGTCAAATGTCTGTTTATCTGCCTCTTTAACCGTGTTTCCGTCAGTTGTCCTTCCGAGTGTTGCCTCCATTGGTTCCCAACTGTGAGCACACCTTGTCCCCTTGCGAATTACGAGGCAGGAACCCGTCAGCAGCACCCCTGTATTATTCAAAGGGTGTGTCAATCACCGATAGATCGGCACTGCACTTGTTCGACCTGTTTCTGCTTCAACTCAGCTCTCCCCTCTGTTACAAGTGCAGAACTTGATAATACTCCTTTGTAGGTCTCGGGAGATACCCATTTCTGTGGTGTTTCCCAGAAAGGGTTCTTGAGAAAGAACCTTAGAACACCTTTAGAGTTGTGATCCTGATCCTTGGAATAGCCAACCACCTGTTTCAGTGTATCCACATTCAATGGAAACCGGCAACTCTAGCAACCGGAGCACTCGTGACCCAACGTGTCCCCCTAGCATCTCAACACAACACAATACATTGCCTAATGGATGTTGGAAACAAGTCAAACAAAGTCCCTTGACTTGTTAATTGGCTGCACGTTCCCTTACAGTTTTCAGGGTGAGACCTGCCAATGGACATTCTAATTTCTTAGAATGCCCACCCGTTTCTCTGTGGTTCGCCCAACAGCTACCAGGAACCAGTACTGTTGCATAGAAACAACAGTTTCAGCAATGAGCACAATCAGAAACACGCAAAATTACGTCTATCTAACTATGGCCCAATTACTGGCTTATCAACGGCCTCTGAATTGGCTAAACAGCGAGTAACCCGGCAAGAACCCCAACCAGGAGAAACCTGATAGATGCTAGTAGCTCATGTGTTCTCTGAGCAGTAGGACCAACTGTATGGTGTCTTCCCTAGGAGATCGTATATTGTAGGTTGGGATGTGAGGCAGAACCTGGAACGAGTTGAAGAGGGTATGATATCCACTCAGGTATAAAACCCAGGGTGTAGACACAACCTGCAATACAATGGATAGGAAATGGGGCAGGGTGGAGATAATGCCTATGTCAAGCCAAGGTAGAAGCCTGAGATTAGACAAGGTAGAATCTACTGTACATGGAGATTATACCGAGCTTATATAGGCTTTGAATAAATTAAAGGCGATCACAATCTATCGCGATCAGTCCCTGTACCTCAGCATTAAGGAGTGTTAATGCTGATACTCCTGGACTCTGTGTCTGTTTCCGTAGCGTCGGAGGACCTAGGAGACCTGACGTTCGGGTCTCCTAGTCCTTAATGTCATTGTCTCCAGTGGTTCAAACTGATTGAGTCAGTGGTTGAAACCCCGATTGGTTTGCAACCATTTGTCTACTTCGTGTACATCTCTGCATCAGCCATGATGTGTCCGGGGACTAGGATCCGTCTGTATGGGTTCCTAGTCCCTAACATCTTCTGTATCCCGTGGCGCGACTACCCTGAGTCTGCAGCTTTGGAATCTGCAGTCGGGTTTTATCTGCATTTGACGAACTCTTCGATCGAATGACCTTGTCGTTCAAAACCCCTTATGGATGAATATTGCCAGTCTTGCCAGGACCACGTTCACATGACGTGCTGCCAGCAACAGCTCTTCAAGTTCATGGTGTGTTCCCATCGTGGTGAAGGATTTGGCAGGCACACTGATTTCCAGCATAGTTGAACATGGAACACACCCTTTTCTGGCTTAGTCGTCTCGGGTTTTGGGTTGCATGGTCCAAACAATATGTCCAGTTACTGGTCTGCCTGTTCCCAGGGGTGTATCCCGATGTCCCTATGGCGGCTCGCCAGACAGAGCTGAGTCATCTCTGATCACAGCTCCTCCCTTTTCGTTCTGCAGGCATTGCCCATATACGTCTCATCACGGCAGAGGCCCCTGACTTGCATTCCAGGTTCCCAGTTTCTCCCGAATCCTTGGTCTCGTCGGTGCAGAGGGCGGCTGTGGTTCTCCACTGACGGAGTCCTTGAGTACCTCAATCGTGTATAACCTGACTAATCATGTGGGAACCCGACGCATTGTTGACCCCTCCTGCAGAGCTTGCTTCTTCTGACAGGCAATGGACTTCTCTGAAAGAGGCCGCTTTACCAGGGCAAATTTTGGTGGGCACTGAGCTGGACCTAGAGATTATTGCTGCCAGCTTGCCGCCCAGCAATTTTCTAGATGCAACTCTCCCCACGCTGTGTCCACCACCATCTCCTACACCCGCCCTTTCCCTGTCCGTTGCACATTCCCCCTCCCAGCTTCCGATTACTGTATTGGAGGTGGAGATGGACGGACCCTCTCTCTGGTGCCTACTCCCTCCCCACCTCCTCCACCTAGCAGAAAACAGGCCAGGTCCCAACAAGAGAAACCAGTGCATAGCAGGCCCCTAGTGGAGGCAGAGGCGGGTCGGGTGCAACCCGATAGTCAAAAACCACCCACCATCCACATCCCCTCTTTTTGTGTGCGTTCCAGCGCAGGGCGTGATCTCACCCAACATCCCCAGACTTTCTCATCGGGGGGGGGGGG
>JARKIC010001425.1:0-121596 GCA_029378375.1 Mycena olivaceomarginata
GAGACGGAGAGTATGTCCCCTGTGGTGGGATTTCTCAGTCTTGAGATGGAGCAGTCTCTGATATTTAAATGCTACAGATGAAAGGATTGGCCATCTCGAGCTCCCCGTTCATCCGTAAAGCGCACCGGTCTCTGGCGCGGTGCGTTTCTTCCTATTGTTTTCGCTAAAAAAATTACTTACTGCAGATCGTAGTCCCCCAGATCTCCGGGCGCTCTCAATGCCATCGCCACGTCTACTCTGGACGACGCGAAGAAGAAGAAACCTCCGGCTACTAAACGCACCCCAGCCAAAGCCACTACTTCAAAAACTGCATCATCGGCGAAGACGAAAAAAGAAGAGTCGGATGGCGAGGAAGCCTACCATTTCATTGGCTATGTTCCTGCGTACGGAAAAGTGTGGGAACTCGATGGGCTAAAATCTGGGCCGCTGGAGGTCGGGGAGCTCTCCGACGTGCCCGGAGAGACAAAGACATGGATGGACGTGGTGCGGCCAGCCCTGCGCATGAAGATGCAGAAATACGGTGGCGCTGAAGGCGGGAATAACATCCGTTTCAGTTGCTGGCACTCGTCGACGGATTGTACGAGAATGCTAGTGATAATTTGGAGTTCTTGAAGCGCGAGCGGCTCGCCATCGAGCGTAGAATGAACGCCGGCTGGGAATCCTTGGTCGGATGCTTGATTCTCGTAGGTTTCTGGAACTCATCGCCTTACTTCCAGGTTGACAGTAATCTTCTTGAGCAAGCACAGTTCGCATTCGAGTCTCCTGTCAGTTCCTCTGCTCCTGGCCGGACCTTCGCACGCGACTTTGGTGCTCGTCGCATGACTCGGGACCTTGAGATTTTGGAGATGCCGGAACGAGCGCTTGTTCCCGCGTGGGAGCAGTGCGTGCGCGACGCAGTGAAGGCCAAAGTTTCGGTGGAGGATGAGGTCGCGAAAGCAACCAGGGCGAATGTCAGTTTTCGGCCCTCTCGTTTTTCTTATATTTATTCATGAATTTCAGACGGAGCACATCAAGCGCACACACGATTACGAGCCCTTTCTCAAGGAATTTGTGACGTGCTTGCAGAGTGAGGGGTTGCTGGAGCCGTTACTGGACGTCAATGATGAAGCAAAGCCCAAAGCGAAACGCTCAAATTGAACGGCAAGGGATAACGAAAAATAAAGTATACGTCTTATTAACATCCCAGTTAACATTCCAGTGCTTGTTGTATCGATCATAGTTAGTTTAAGAGTGCTAATATGCAGCAGTGGCTGATTTGTTTCTGTCACGTTACCGTGTTCGACGCGATTACCCCTATTCTGGGTGATTCGCTTCTCACTGCGTTACAGTTGCTTCGAACGTTCATCAAAGTACCACTATAATTTATTATTATTACTCGACAATCCACATCATACCCAGGTGAAGCCAAGGTGAGGCCACTTCAACCCGACATTGGACCCTTTCCACTTGCCTCCTCGATGACAAGCCACCGATTACGGTTCGCCATCTTGAACTCAAAGTCGGCCTTGCGTGCTGTAAGGTCCTTCTGCTTCTTTGCCTCCGTCGGTTGCGCCAGCGCCTTGTCGCGTAACTTGATCGCCTTGCCGCGTTGCAGCTCCATGTTTATCTCGCCGAATATCTGCTGGTCCCGTATCCCTTTCCCTGCCCACTTTCTGGCATTGTCGGCCTCGGAACGCCACGCAATGGCCGCCTCGACCGCAAGGTCCATCTCAGCCACGCGACCATCCAGCGCAAAAATTTGGCGGTGCGGTGAACGGATCGTTGCGCGCTTCCCTTCGATCAACTCTTCCTTGGTGGGTACATCGTGCATCCACTCGTGCTCGATGGGCAACGCCAGGTCGGCATCGGCACCATACCTAGGTGCGCGCGCAGCTCCTTCGCGCTGAGTATGCGGGCCCGAAGGCCTTTGGGCTCAAATAGTTCGCGGTTTGCCTTTCGCAGGTAGGCGACCTTGTTCGCGTAGGGCCCGCACGCCGTGTTCCACGCAGCCATTTTGCCCACAGCGTGAATAGCCACCCCACAGCCTTGACGATGTTCGTGGGTCAACGTCCCCTGCCGCTTTATTGCAGGCCGCCTGTTATCAAGCGCTGCCAGATGAGGTTTCCGCGCTTTTGAACGTTGAGCTCGTCGATGAAGTCGAGCAGTTCCTCTTTCGTGATGCCGTATGTCTCGAGTGCGGTAGAATATGCGCGTACAAATGGCTTGCCCCACTTCGACCCAATCCGAATGAGGCGTGGCTGCTCAAGGATGCGTGGAATAACAAGAGGCTTGTCCAATCGTGCTGAGTTTTTAGCGACAGGAAGAGGATGAGAAGTAAGGGAAGTTTGCATCGTGACGGGTGGGTTTAGCACTTACCACCCCCTCATTTAACCCTTGCACGTTTTCGGAAGGTGGATTCTTGTCGTCTAGGAGTTGCGTTGGTCCCGCCCAATATTTAGCCAGTGCAGGGCAACCAATATTCGCGTCGCCGTGACTGTGGTCATGGTGCTGATTCTTGCAACTTGCAGGACCACCGTCCACGCAGTCCGAGTGTGGTAAGTAATTGTTGTTTCGAAAAGAGAACATCAGTCCCCTGAGGACCCCAGTAAAGCAGAGAGAGAGAGAGCAGTACAAAAGAGCAGAAAGCAAGAAAAGAAGGCAAGGGTCAGTTCTCGAAAAGGCAATTGGCGATCTGTCATGACGTAATGCGCATCTTTCCGAAGTTGAATCGCGGTCTCACGACACCGACTCAACTAAAACTAATAGACTAAGTATGCCATTTCTCGTGGCTCGAGACATTCGCCTCCTCCAGCTCACGAATTTCTGGCGATTTCGTTGCGATATTCCATCCTGGCTACACTCCAGCGCGGCTTCTACTGCGGCTTCCGTGTCTAGACAATAACGGGACCGGCAACGGAGTCCTCTTTAGTGTGGTACTGGACGCTGCCTATGTGCTTGCTAACAACACCCACGGCACATTCAAGACCATTATCTCTGACCATTCTACTGGCTCCGGCTCCGAACTGACGTTAAATCTCGACGAGCTTCTACCCGCGGCTCTTATGCCTATTATGCCTCCGGCCAGTACGTTTTTTTTTCCCCTGTGTACTCAACCCACTTGCGAATTTCCAGGGAACAATTATCGCGTTTGTTTGAACTTCAAGGCTTGGTCTCCTCCAGAGAGCCTCCCCAGCACATGGGGCGCAGTACAGTTTCGAGGCAGCCGATGTTGTCGAACCACCCGTTCGCCGTCAGAGCTGGACGGAACTGGTCAGAAGTCAGTCTGGATGTATGCAAGACTGACTTGTTTGCTTGGCTACCAACATCGCGACGGACTTCGCACTTCACTTTGTGCCCTCGAGCGGAGGGCGCATGGTAAGAAGGAAATCAACTGAGATCGAAATAAACTGATAATGGCGACCCAGTTTTCCCATCACACACTCTCCAATCAACGATTCCGCATATTTACGGGGGATGTGAACGACCCAACCAACCTGTCACCATGCGTGCTGACATTGGCAGTACGGTGTTCGACCAGCTTCATTTCGTCATTGTGCCCATCAACGGGCGTACTGCCACTACTTTGTCCGCGAAGAATGCCCAGAGCACATCTATTCTTCCATACTCGCCATGCCGAGGTCCCCTCCCGTATCAATAGAGCCCTTCTGTTCTATCGGTTTGCTTGGGCTCTGATCACCTGGCTCATCTCCTGGCGGGGCCCGCAACGTGGCACGGAGAGTTTATAGTCCCCATCCCAGCTGCGCTTTTGGAATTGAGCAAAATCTGGAATCCAATAAGAAGCGGAAGGTTTCCCACCCGTGGTCTTTTGCGACTGAAACTGGCAATAATTCACTCGAGCATCCTCCTGCTGACGCCGTCCAATTTGCTGAGAGCTACGACAGCTCTGGCATTGGACCCGTTCTTGGTGAATATCCTCAGCATTCCTTTGTTTGATTGTCGGCTGATACACCTGCCCAGACGAGGGAAACACGGATCGTGAACAACTGGTCTACGGTTACCCCGCTTTCTCATAGGCGTGGGGACTTGATCACGGAACATCGTCAGTCAACGCCTTGGCTGGCACCAAGTTTGCGGGCCTCTGCGATTTAGACGATGAGCTGGGGCCGGAAGGTGGTATAAGAACTAACATTCCGGTCAGTCCAACTGATGCCCGCTCGTGATGCCATTCTTACAAGTTCTTCCGCTACTTTAATTTACTCATAGAGAACGTTGGGAAATTGAGCTCGACAAGATCCAAGGCATGTGGTTATCCGGATCCGGGGTAGCTCTGCCGCAGTGTTCAGCCCGCGTCGCACCAAGAGCTCGTCGCATGGTTTGCGAACGCGCCAGCGCATTCACAAAAGTCAATCTCCGTGCCTTCAAACGCTGCTTTCTAGTAGTTTCGCGGAGTGTTCTCGATCTTCTGTATTAACTACTCAATAAAGTCGTCTAGTGCTTGTTGGTGAGCGGTGAGCGTTTTGCTTTCGTGATTCCAGTCGGAGATCTGACTTGCGCGCATTATATCGTAGCATTCTCCGCGGAGTATCCGTGATTAAGCCTATTCAAAGTGATCCGTGAATGTTCCATGTAAGGCGATCCCAGAATACGGGGAGCAAAAGAAAGATTCAGAGTTGACTTGACATTCGACATATTTCAATCTAATCTCGCTGGACTGCAATACAACAACTCTCATTCAAGGCAAGGTTGTTTGAATCCCAACGACAATCCGCCTAATTTGCGGACCTCCTGTTAATTGCATTATATTCTTGTTTCGTTTTCATTTCGGTCTACCCCCATGCGAGGATGCGATCAAATTCCCCATCGTTGTCAATCTTCAATATCTGTATATCCGGTCTAAGTATTCTCAAGTCTTCGATGAGAGTCCAAGATTCTCAGTTGCAAAGTACAGTCCCCAACCATCTGGTACCGCGGAAACCTTGGCAAAAAAAACCTCGTCCTAGCGTTATTTCCTCTCTGCAGACAGCCATGGTTCGCACAGCACTATAGACTCAGCCGTAGCCATATGACGTGCTCAAAGTTGACCACCGGAGACTCCACTCTGCTGCCTGGAGAAACCAACCTCTAATTGGTGGGTGGTACTTACTTGGTAGCTTTTGAGCTCATGGGGCCGAAAGTCACCGTATTTTCGTCGCGAATGTTGAACTGCCCGACTTCCCTTCCGGTGCGGGCGGGGCCAAAAGAAAGAACTGCCATGATTTCAGCTTCAAAAGCGAATTTTCACGGCAGCTGAAAGCAAAGAAGGTTCCACAGCGAAAGAACCACCCCGCGGTACGAATGAAGATCGCGAACGAACGCTAGCTACAGGTATGTACTGGTAATTTGAACTGAGCTAGAGATCTGCGAGAAGCATGGCACTTTTGAGTCCTCGCTGTGAACATTGTGACACCGAGTATATTGAACTGAGCTAGAGATCTGCGAGAAGCAGGGCACTTTTGAGTCCTCGCTGTGAACATTGTGACACCGAGTATCTCTTGTACGGCACCAAGTTCCAAGATTATTGGCTTCTCATCCAGTCACTTGGGTCACGTTACCGCGTTTTACATTTGATGGGACGCGACGCGACGCGATCAGTTCACTTTTGTTGTCTTTCTTCTCATTGCTGGGGGAAAATGAGTTCATCCTACTTGATTCGAAATCAACGAACTTTCAAACCAGGTTTTCTCGAAGTGAATCGCGAAAGTACGGCAGCGTGGTGCATACTTTCTGTCGCCGAGATCGCCGAAGTTGTATAATTATCACCCACGTACTTGCTACCAAAGGCTCCGAGTCGAGGACTTGATCTGTCGCGGTTACTTCTTAATTTTGAAAGACAGCAGGGTCGAATGCGTTCAGGTGTTCGCGCGTTAATTTCAAAGGATTCCCGCCTTTTTTATTGCGCGCCGAGGAGATGCGACCCCGTGCGTGCATCGCCTGCTTCGTTAACGCTGTTCAGCGGCGAAACGCAAACACAAAACTGATATCTTGATACGCCCCGTACGCGCCTACCCGTCACTACGCGGCGCGCCTATCATCCATCATCGCCTTTCATTTCCTTTCCGGAAATTCCTTCGAACTTGAAGCGGTTTCGCGAATCGGGTTCCTGATGATCCCGCGACCAACGTCATTCCTACTTCTACTCAGGATAAATTAATAGCCCAGCTATGTCCCCTTTCGAACGTGCCGAGTTGTAGCGTACAGTACACCGGCCTGTCTTCTGATACTTCTGATACTCTGATACTTCACCTTGACTTGAAATAGGAGGAAATAGCAAACCCGTTAGACGCCAGACGCGCCGTTTCTTCACGGAGGCGCGATGAGAATTGTAGGTGAAACTCATTAGACATACCTAGACGCGTCTGGACGCTCCTACGGAGATTGTCGGCGAAATTAACGGCGGCCCCGAGTACTTACTTAAGTGTGGCAGCAAGTGCGCACGATGCGGAGGTCGCGGACGCCGTGGGCCGTAATATCTCGCGATGGCAGCAAAAACCGAATTATTACGGCCCCGAGGATCGCGACTTGATAGATTCAAGAGCGCGTCGCGTCCGACACGTCTCAACACCCGAGCAAGGATATCCGAGCCCATACCCTACGTTTGCACGGCGATGAGGTGGAGGTAAGTCGCGTTCGAGACGTCTGACGCGACGTGTATAAGATCATCTCTAGTGATTTAATTTTGGAGTGCCCGCTATGCATGTATACCAGGATAGCGCCAGGAAGGGTTTAAACGAGCGCAGTGCGTCTGATTGAAGACTCAGCATTAATTAGGGCCGAATGTGGCAAGGAGTTACTATCGTAGGTAGTTCAGATATGGAACGTCGATGCCATGGACAGCGCGGCGTCGCGTATCGACACTTCGGAATATTACGACGTCCTAAGCTCGGCGAACGAGTTACAGCCGTTTGTGAATACTATCTCCTTTCTTCCGCCACAACCGAAATCATATCATTCGTACTGTGAATGATATGATTTCGGCTGTGGCGGAAGGAAGGAAGGATACCGAATTTGCGAATTTGAATATCAAGTTGGACGGGTATCTCGGCGGCGTATCGCGTCGCGCATAAATTCCGGAAGATGCCTCGCCGATTTCGGCCCTCGGGTTCAAGTTGAAAAACGAGTGTTCCCCACGGACGGATATTGATGCGGGTACCACCGTCGGCACGTATATCTGCCGAAGTAAGACTCAGGTAAATTCAGGCTTAAATTCGAGGTCACCGCGCGCCCCGAGGGGTCTTCACGCGCAGGACGCGGGTACCGGGAATAATCCGGGCCGTTCGTTTCGGCGAACTGAACCGACGGTCCGACCTGGGGAAGGAGTTGAACAACCGTCGGAACAAATTGCGCGCACGGCAGCCGCGGTACGGAACTCTAACGAAGGGAAAGTGTCCCGTTCTCTTCACGGTGGGCAGCCTCGAGGGGGAAAATATTATTGTAATTGGGCGCGCGTCTTCTTCAGTTGGCGCGCCAAATTGGGAATCCGGACGCGTCAGGCCTGGGACGACCAGCCCTGCACGGAAGGAAGGTTCGAATTTTTTTTTACAAAGGTTGTGATGGACTCGAACCCTGAACTTCTCTGCAAAAAATAACAGAAACAGAGTTTCGGCGGCATGGTGGCCCATGGGACCCGTACCCACAACTTGGAAACGTGCTCGGTACGATGGTCGCGGGGAATTCGAAGACGCAGCGTCGAATTCGACCCTGAGTGCATACCGGCAATGAGGTCTGCATTGATACATTATTATAAGGGAAGGAAGGAAGGAAGGAAGGAGGAAATGAACATCGAGGATGAAGAAATTTAAAGAAAGAACCAATCCGAGAATGAATCGAACATGAACTCTAAACCAGGCGCCGGCCTCAGGCGAGCCTTTCAAACTTCGATGTGGGTCCCATCCAGAGAAAAAACTTTTTCGACGGTAGCGTTCTGAGCCCGAATCCGAATCCGAATCCGAATTCGGAGTATATACCCGCCCCCGCTGAGTAGGATTGAACTCGGAGAATTCGCGGGCCGGGCGCTGCGCCCCGAGTCCGAGTCGTTGAACCTGCCTAAAGCAGCTCGGGACTCGGGGTAACCAAACGGCGGCGATGTGGCCCGGGGTAGGTACTGCTCCGGGTCGGTACTACTACTATCGCGAGACGCGAAGGCCCAGGGCCTCGATGTGGGTCCCGGGCCCTCGACGCCGGCGTATCTAAAACACGCTCGGTGGTTACCACAACCACAACCGCATAATAGTCCGAGTCCGACTGCCCGAGCCCGAGTCCAGACCCATATGCATGGCACATGCGGGCAACGCCACCGCGAACAGTACCCAAATAAGGACAAGGCTGGACAAGAACAAGAACAGGGATAGAAATTTAAGGTGGCGGGTGCGTGCCAATGCCAATGCCACCACCGGATTGACCGCGTGGGTGTGGGTGTGGGTGGCTGCTCTGCCAGATATCGACATCGACATCGACGCCCCAGTCCGACAAGACGGATGGGTGTGGGTGTGGGTGTGGGTATAGTATCCCTTAGAATGGGATGAGAATGGGAACCGCCGCAGCGCTCGCGCGCGTGTCGGGGGATGCGAGTGCTTCGTGTCGCCGATTCGAAGAAGTATGGGTATGGGTATGAGTATGGGTATAGCACATAGCATGGCATGGAATGAGAATGGGAATACGCCGCAGCGCTCGGGGTCGGGGATGCGAGTGCTCCGTGTCGCCAAGCTTAGGATCGGACCCGGGCTGGAGTCGGGGTGGGCGTAACGGGGACAGCCAGCCAAGAAAGGAAGAATTCGAAGAAAGAAGGAAGAAGCAAGGAAGAAGCAAGGGCTCGGAATATAATATCACGGGCGTCGCGTGGGTCGGGTGAGACCTGAGCGCAGAGACACAGAGACGCAGAGACGCAGAGATGCGGTCAGAGAGGAGAGAAGCAGGGAATAAATGAGACGAGGGAATATCACAGAAAAATAAATAACAGAGAAGCGAGAAGCGTTGGGGGAGGCCGGGGAAGATCAGGGAGTATACGATCACCGCGACGAGAGGCGTCGGTGATTTTGCGAATAGACGAATAGACGAATAGACTGCTGCGACTCGGACGGCATACAGCATACGGTATACTCATCGATGTGTACCCACCACCGCAAACAAACGCCCAGGCACAGGCACAGTCGCGGTCGCGGGCGCGGGCGCGGCGATACCGGGGACCCGGGTGTCGCCAAGAGGCCGAGCCAGTTGAAGGGAAGTGAGAGTGGGAGAGTGATAGCGAGTGATACACATCCGGCCGCTCACGACGAAAGGGTATCAGTGCAAGAATATCAGGGACCGGGGTGTTACCCAACCAAGAAGAGGCCGAGGCAGTCGAAGTGAAGTGAGAGTGGGAGAGTGATAGCGAGTGATACACATTCGGCCGCTCACGACGAAAGCATATCAGTGCGAGAAGAGAATATCAGGGTTTCTAGGATGTATGATTTGTGATATACATTGGATTTTGGATTGGATTGGCAAGGCTGTTTTAAAGATTCGAATCACATTGGGTGGGTTAGGAAAGAGAATGTGCTTCGCGTGCTGGTCCGGTCAGGTCGGGTGCGGATGCGGATGTGGATGCGCGACGTGGGCGCTGCGTGTGTCGTGCGTCGTGTGTCGTTCCAGGAATGTGCATAGTGAAGAGGTGGGCGGTTAGGGCGCGAGGCGCTCGATCGTCCACTCGGGCTCGGCGTCGGGGGCGGGGGCGGGGGTCTGGCGCGTGTAGCGGACGCGGTCGTGCAGGCGCGAGGGCTTGCCGGACCAGAATTCTATTTCGCTGTAGGAAGGAGACGAGACGAAATGAGCACAACGACGTAAACTGGACGCGTGCAAATGTAAATAAATGACCGCGTGCAAAGAAGGAGGCGGGTGCAGAGGGTAAGTAACAAAGGAAGGGTAAGGAAAAAAGGAAAGGAAAGCACAGGAAAAGGACGAGAATGGGAATGGGCAGCGGAGGCGGGCGTAGAGGGGGCTGGGCAGGGCAGGCACCAAGGGCCAACAGGCACGACAAAGGGACGGGCAGGCAGAGACAGCAGGCAGAGAAGGGAAGAGCACGTAGGCAGGAATAGAATAGAAGCAGGGGAGACAAGAGACACGTACGTAGGCACGACGCGCCAGCCGCCCCAGAACTCGGGCAGGGGGATCTCTGGATCCGGCGCGTCCTCGCTGGCGGCGAAGCGCGCGCGGACCTTCTCGAGGCGCGCGTGGACCTCGCCCTCGGCCACGACGCTGCTCTGGCGGCTCGCCCACGCGCCGAGGCGGCTGCCCGCGGGCCTGCTGGTGAAGTACGCGCGGCTCTCCTCGCGCGAGACGCGCTCGGCGCGGCCCACGACGCGCACGGAGCGCGCCATCTCGCGCCAGTAGAACACGAGGGCGCAGTAGGGGTTCGCGGAGAGCTCTTGGCTCTTGCGGGACGTGTAGTTGGTGTAGAAGAGGAAGCCGCGGGGGTCGAGGGCCTTGAAGAGGACGATGCGGGCGGAGGGGAGGCCTGCGGGGGTGGCGGTGGAGAGGGACATGGCTTCGGGCTCGGGGACGGGGTGGGCGACGGCTTCGGCGAACCAGAGGTGGAATTGGTCGAGGGGGGACGGGAGGACGCTGCTCGGGGTCAGAGCATCGGGGGCATTGTATTGGGTGTGTGGGAGGACCTGGATGGTGGAGGGTGTCTGGGCGATTACTGCGTCCATTGTGAAGCCACGACGACGGGGAAGCTGCGATGGGACGCGGGAGGTGCTGATTAGAGCGGCGAGGCCGGATCGATATCGGAAGATGCGCATGAATTTCATTCGGGGTATCTACATGCTCTTTACACTCTGCAGCGGGGTGGTCGGTGGGCGCAATGTGACTAAATTATTATTATTCTCATGGAATCTGCATGGAAGAAGCACTCGAGATCTGGCTGTGAATGATCACTTCGGGTTCTGCCATAACGCCACTAGTACATCAAATGTCCCTTTCTGGATCTGGGTACTTACTGATCGAACCCACCCATCCCCCTTGCCGACTACCCTCACCGACGCTCTTTCCGTTCCTTCAGGCGTCCTGTGGTATCTCTCTCGTTGTCCCCTGACTCGTGCTATTGTCTGTCTGGGGCACTCTACGTCGTTCGCAGCTACAGCTCCTCCTCATCTCCCTGGCAGATAGTTCAATTTCTGGGCAATCCCTGTGCTGCCCGGCCGCAAAATGCCAGAGCTTCACAGTATTTATGATCTCACCACCTTTTGCCGCAAAACTACCGGAGATGTTCCTGCAAAACTCGTCGTACGTCGTGTGCTATCTGCTCGTATGCGTTCCAACCGGTAAGTACAGGGTGCATCCACCACCGTAGTCGGCTCCAAGATGTATCTCTTCGTGCGTGTTTTCTCAAACGCGCAGGATTATTTCATAATGCTGCCCAGGGAGGTCGTCTAGTAACTGAGCGGAGGATGGTCGCCGACCTGTATGTCTTCGATCTCGAGACGTACAACTGGGAGAAGATAGCCCCATTCCCAGAGGACGACGTGCCGAGGGCTCGCTATTTCCATAGCGTCGACACCTGTACGTTCTCAAATCTCTGATTCCGTGTCCATCTGCCAAGTCTCACACCCACACCACCAAGGGAACAACCAGCTGATCGTCTTCGGCGGCATGAGCAACGAGCCTGACTCGCCCAACCCCGACGAGCTGTGCGTCCTGAACGACGTCCGCTTCTTCGACATCGCGACCCGGCACTGGCTCCCGCCCTCGCGCCTCCCCACCCCCGACAACCTCATGCCGCGCGCGCGCTACGCGCAGCTCTCGTCCGTGACCGGCGAACCGCCTCTTCATCATCGGCGGGCAGGACTTCTACAACACCTGGCTCGACGACGTGTGCGTGTACGACCTCCTCGCAAAGACGTGGTCCGAGCGGCGCGACTACCCGCGCCATTGCGGATCGTACCGCAGCGTCGCGGTGTCCTCGAACCAGACGGTGCGCTTTCCCAAGGACGAGATGCGCGCAAGCGCGGGCGTGGCGCAGAGTCTGGGGCCAGCTGGGACGCGCTTCCAGCCCGACGGGGGCGCGACGCTGGGGGAGGACATCACGTCGTCCGAGTCGCTTACACATCTTCCTTACTCTGCTGCGCCGAACGACGAGCACCCGAGCGACATTTACTTGTACAGCAACTACAACGTTTGTCCCTCCCTCCTTCTTTTGTCTCAATTTTAATTTCGCTGTACGCAGTTCACTGACGTCAAACGCGAGCTCGAGCTCTTCTCGCCGCTCCCCGACACGGGCTTCACCATCCAGGACCGCTCCGCCGCCATGTCCGGCACGACCTTCCCCCCCGGCCTGCGCTTCCCCACCGGCGCCATCCTCGGCACGCACCTCATCATCGCGGGCATCTACCTCGCGCACTCGTACCAGTCCTTCTCCATCTGGGTGCTCGACCTCACCACGATGGTCTGGTCGCGCATCGACCCGGGCAAGGCCGTCGAGGCGGGCAGCTGGTTCCGCGGGTGCCTCTGGCCCGAGGCGAACAAGTTCATGATCTTCGGGAACCGGAACGGGAACCTCGTGGACGACTACAACCGGCGGCTGCTCTCGTGGGACCACGTCGCGGTCGTGGACCTCGAGGCGTTTGGCATCTACCAGCCGCCGCCGCTCAAGCTCGACATCCCGATGCAGGAGCTGGGCCTCGCGGCGCTGGAGGAGGGCGTCCTCGCGGACTTTGAGATCGTGTGCGAGGACGGGCGCAAGATTGCGTGTTCGAGGAGGCTGCTGGAGGAACGGTGGCCGTGGTTCAAGGAGGAGAGGGGGAGGTTGTTGAGGAGCGCGATGAGCGCGATGGAGGCGTTGCCTGGGGCTAACGCGATGCATGTGCCGCTGCCCGACTTGCCGGGGAGGGGCAGCAGTGGGGAGGAGAGGCCCGACCCGCGGCTGACGCCAAGGGCGTTCAATCTGAGCGAGCCGTACCCGATTACGCTCGCGTTGTTGCAGGTGGGTGTTGCTTCCACTTACTTTTGGACTAATACTAATACTACATTTTTCGCCCCCACAGTACTTCTACACCCTCGCGCTCCTCACGCCCCTCCAAACCGCGCCCGCGGTCCTCTCCCAGCTCCTCGTGCTCGCGACCACCTACCGCATCACGCACCTCCAGACCCTCGTGCGCCACGCCATGCACCGCGCGCTGAGCAACTCGACGAGCGTGGGCGTGTACGAGGTCGCGACGCTGTGCAGCTGCAGGAGTCTGCAGATTCGCGCGCTGAAGACTGTTATGGTGCGTGCGCTTCGTTTCGTTTCGCTGTCTTCCTCCCTGTTGTTGGCGGACGCGCCTTTTTTTTTTTTGGAACGCGCCGTGACGCGTCGCACTCTCGTGCTGGTGGGGCCGGCGACGGCGCCCGTGGGGCACATTGCGACGCGACGCACCGCGACGCATGTGTTTCTGCGCCACTCGCTTGTGCCTGCGACGGCGGCGGTTGCCGTCCCCATTCGTGCAGATTTCATCTCATCTTTTAACTTATCTGGCGTGCCTTATCTCTCTCGGCTAGCGGATGTTAACCAATCTTTGATTTATTATAGTCCTACACGCAGAAAAAAAGCCGTCCCGCTCGCAGCGGCCGCGAGAAGGACGGGGGTGGGGGCAGCGGCGGGGGCGTGGGGTGGGGGCGGGGGCCGGCGCAGAATGGGAATGGGCGGGATGGGCGGGACGGGGGCGGGGAGGGGAAGTACTCGACGCGGCCGCGCGGGACGTCGGATGCGCGGTGGGCTACTAACACGTCGGACAGTGGGACGCGGGGGTATAGTAATTATGGTGGGTCCATTTCGCCGCCACGGTTATCTTCGCTGGGCTGATCATGGGATGCAGGCTCAGGGAACCAGCGCCGCAATTATGGGCCGCTTGAGGAGGAAAACGAGCTGTATACACCGTACAGCGGATATAGGAGTGAGCTTTTTTTCTTCTTTCCTCGTTTTTTTTTTCGCCGTCGCTAATGATGGGGCGCGTTTAGATGCTGCGAGCCCGCGCCACCTGACGCTCGAGGACGAGGACGCGGACAGCTGTTCACACTACCTGTTTTCAACAACAGCAGCAGCAGCATCGGAACCACGGGCGGTCGGATAGTGTTGTGTCGGTGCGCACGGAGAACGACATCAACGAGCTCATGGAGCTCATGACGCCCATCTCGCCCGTGTCGCCCCGCGGACCGCCGTCGCCTGCGCAGCGCGCGCGCAAGACGGACCAGATGATCATGGACGAGATGTACCAGCGCCTGCACCCGTACACGTACCAGAGGTCCGAGTTCAGCAGCGACACCGAAAACGACAACGACGAGTCGTCGTACTACCCGGGAGCTCGCGCGCGTCCGCCATGGGCAGCAACGAGGAGTCCGAGTCGGACGCGGACGGGTTCGAGTCGAGCAGCGCTGCGGGGCAGCCCGGGGTGATTGCGTACCACCTCCCGCGGCGGGCGCCCGCGCCCGCGCACATCGACACGCGCCGCACACTTAACGCGCAATCAAGCATCGCGTCGCTCAGCGCGTCGTCGTCCGATGGGCGGGACGACGCCGTCGACGCTCGCGGAGCGCCGGAGCAACGGCTCGCTGACGAGCACGCCGTCGCTCATGTCCATGTCCGCGTCGTCGGTCTCGTCGTCCTCGCGCTCGTCTGGGGGCAGCAGCAGCCGCCACGAGTACCCCGTCACGCCGCCGCACTCGCCCGACGCGCTGCCGAGCATCGAGGAGCGCTACAACGCGGGGCGAGTACGACGACGACGACGACGACGAGTTTGAGCGGCGGATCGGGATGCACTCGGGGGTGCGGGGGCGCCCGCCCGTGCAGCGGACGACACGCGATGGGAATCCGTGGCCGACGCAGAAGTCGCGCGTGGAGTGGATTCCGTCGGCGAAGGCGCCGGCGGTTTATGGTTATAACAGGGAGGAGGAGGCGCCGGCACAGACACAGGCGAAGGCGGAGTCGCGGATTGTGACGGAGCGGAGGGAGCCGCGGAATGTGGGGGTCGGGTCTACGACGACGATAACAGCCGTAACGACGACGCCGCCGGCTCGCGCGCGCGCGCTGTCCCCGACGCCCTCGGATGCGGAGACGGTGTCCCCGCGCGCGAGCAGCAGCACGTTCTCGAGTATGCTCAAGAAGAAGACGGGGCGCCTCGGTCGAGTCGCTCTCTTCGCCAAGTCCCCCAAGTCGCCGATGTCGCCGATGTCGCCAGGCAAGGGCATCAGCGGGTTCTTCGACCCCAAGGACTCCAAGGCGGCCAAGGCGGAGGAGAAGAGGCGGAAGAAGGAGGCGAGCAAGGCGCGCAATGGAGGAGCTCGCGCGGAGCCTGAAGGAGAGGGGCCAAGAAGGCCAAGGACGACGCCGACAAGGCCTCCAGCAAGTCGAAAGAGAGGCGGACGGAGCCTGTCACCCTCTTTGGTGGCATGTCGGGTGTAACCATGTAAAAAACCTCGTTCGTTCACAGTGCTTGATTTATCTCGGGCTGCGATTTATTTTTAATCATCTTAAATAACATTTACACTGTCTCTATCTACCTATCTGTGTGTACCATACCTCGCCACTCTTTTTCTTTTTTGTGCTATCCTTATACTGTTTGTGCCGTACTGACTAAAGTATGTATCGAATATCGAGGACACTGTAGTAGTGTTCAAAAACTGGAGAGGTCTCTTGGTAGAATTGTGTCGGTTCTTAGAAGAAATGACATTTGTAAATATTCAACCCTCTTATTCCTCCTCGTCATGCTGGTAGCATGAAAAAACCACCGTCAACCGCAACGCCTTGTCCCGTCGCAAGCGCGGACCGCATGCAGAATAAATACCCCTCCGCCGCTGCCTCGGGTGTCCCCACCTCTCTAGTCAAAGTGGCGGCCTTGTAAAACTCCTCATCTCCTCCCGTCATCTTCTCTATGAGCTCCGTGCGTACTGCACCAACAATAACTGCATTTGCCCGGATCGGCGCCAGCTCGACGGCAAGTGATCTGGTCAGCACCTCAACAGCGCCGGCAGCTCCGAGCATGAATATACCCCGACGCGGACGGTGGTTCAAGACGCCCGACGTGAGGGTAATCGAGGAAGACGCGGCAGGGTTCACGTATTTCCGGGGTTTCTTGCGATGAGTTTCCCGATCATCAACGGGGCGAGGTAGCGCACAGTGAAGGTCGAGAGCGCCCTCGTCGTGGTTATATCCGCCAACGGGGTCGTGTTGGGGCCCTCGCCCGCGGTACAGACGATGTGGTCCAGTGGTCCCCCGGTCTGTTTCAGAGCGGCGTCGAGAAGAGACTGCATATCCGTCTCCAGCGTCTCCGTGTTGGACAGGTCTACCGTGCTGCCGCTAACGTGAGCGTTGGGGTAAAGAGACTGGAGCTGTTTGATTTTGGTAGAAAGTTTCTCGGCAGGTGGTGGAGGTGATGTGGACTTTGGATCCGTTGGAAAGCGCGCCGGAAGCGACTGCAAAGCCCAACCCAGAGGAACCCGCCAATGATGAGGGTGCGGCTGTTCAAAAGGAAGTTTGGGTGGGCCATTGTGAGACTGAGGGATGGATATATGCAACCAACGCCGCAGTACTTATATTCAGCAAGTCCTGGATGATTCAGCTTCTAGATGATTCAGCTTCAGTATCCGCTTTTCCGAGTCGGCGTTCCGACGGTCGCAACACAGGAGTATGCGGCAGATGCGTTCCGTGCAGTGATAGTTCTGGACAGTTCGAGGAGTCAAGGCAAGTCCAGGTATCGGCGCATTAGAGAAACTGGATAACCAGCAGGGCAGCCAGACGAGATCTTGATCCCAATTGAGACTTCAAGATACGAGCGAAAAGAGCCTGGAGGGCAGCAGGCGAGCTGAGCCGTGTTTGGGCAACTTTTTCCGTATTTTCGGCAATTACAAAGTGGATGAAGCGGCAGGCCTTTATATTTTGAGGTGTTGAGGCAGGCCGAAGATTTTTCGTGTTCTGGGAAATTACAGAGCGGAGTCTTGCGGAGACGAAGAGAGTATACGAAGAGATGAGGGAGCACGTGAAGGCAGCCATAGCGCTTTTGCTATTTAGGAAATTCTTAGGTTCGGAACAAGCCGCCTTCTCAGCATCACATGACATTCACGTGCTTCGCAGTCTCTCCGAGAATCACCGGCTCGCCGGTGCGGAGACAGGCTTGCTCCGAACCTAGGAAATTCTAACCTCCACTTCAGGAAACGGGACTGCGAAAGGATATAGGTTCTAACGAGTTAAGCATTCTTCTTGTAAGTAAGAAAATACATTGTCGCCTGACTAAGCTATCAGAAACCCCGTTTTCAACCTTGAAGTCTTGACCCGTCGCGAGCGCAGAACGCATGCTGAACAGATACGCCTCCGCCGCTCCCTCCGGCGTGCCGATTTTCTTCGTCAAACTAGCCGCCTCAAACGCGGACAACACCTCCGGGTTTCCCTTGAACATTTGCTCCACCAGCTCCGTGCCACTGCACCTGGAACGATCACATTCGCCCTGATTGGCGCCAATTCGACCGCAAGTGCTCGAGTCAGCGCCTCGACGGCACCTGCAGCACCAATCATGGGATACTTCCCGGTTGCGGACGGTGGGCCAAGATTCCCGACGTGAGGGTAATCGAGGAAGACGCGGCGGGGTTCAGGTATTTACCTGGGTTGGCTGCGACGAGTTTCCCGATCAACAACGGGCCGAGGTAGCGCACAGTGAAGGCAGAAAGCGCCGTCGTCGCGGTCAGCTCCGCTAATGGTTCGAGTGGAAGCTATCGCCTGCGGTGTAAACGATGTGGTCAAGCGCTCCGCCGGTCTCCTTCACGGCGGCATCAAGGACAGACTGGAGATTCGCTTCCAGTGTCTCCGTGTTGGACAGATCTGCGACACTGCCGCTAACGTGGGCGCCAGAGTAGAGGGATTGAAGCTGCGCGATTTTGGCGAAGAGTTTTTGAGAAGTGACGGAGGTGATATGGACTTTGGCTCCATTCGCGAGAGCGCCTGAGGCAACTGCATAGCCGATCCCGGAGGAGCTGCCAATGATGAGGGTGCGGCTGTTCAAGAGGAAGTTTGGGTGGGTCATTTCGAGATTGAAGTATGGATGTATGCAATATGCAAGCAACGTTGTAGTACTTATATTGATATTGTGCCGGTGGTCAATGATTCAGCCAATGACCAGAACCCGTCAGCGAGTATTACGCCTCAGAACTTGCGAGGTTGGGCGGAACCCGCAAAAGCCCAGGCGTTCTTGGAATCTTCGCGACGAATAGTTGAGGTGGATTTTTCCGACAAGTAGGGGGTTGTTCTCGCTATCTCGCACCTCCCTGCGGTACGCGCGTTGCGGAAGGCGGAAGCCGTCGACCATGGTATGCAGATGCCGGAGCGAGACGAGCGAACCCGGCTGTCAAGAGATCATAGTCAGTGAAGTGCATGACTGAAGATGTTCCGTGTTCTCGGAAATTACCTGACAAGAGTCATAATACAAACTCCCAACCGTCCGCCAGGCGCGGAGCCCGTCAGCGAGTATTGCTCAAAACTTCAAGTAAGCGAGAGCAATGCCGGGACTGGTTGACGCGTTAGCGTGCCCTGGATAAGTCTCGATACCTGTCGATAAAAAAGGGACCGCGTCTAATTTAAATAACCTGACTTAACCTGGTGTGATTCCATGCAGAAGGAGTTGATTGAGGAAAGAAGGGAGTTACTTCAATTATCGACGCTACAAAAAGTTTGGGGAGCTCTTTGATTCCGAGTTGACCGAGATCTTCTCGAGCAAAGCGCTGTTCGCGTCCAATTCTGCTGTGGAACCCGAAGTATTGCCTTGACGGCGCGTATCCAACGTAGCCCAAAGGATCTTCGAATTGGAGAAAGCAGGAACTTGTTTGGGGCGACGAAGACCAAAATGCAGGGCGGCGCAATAGTACATAGTGATAGTCTCAAGACGATCGCGATGGAGCATTTTGAGCTTGCGCAGAATGGATCAGCACTGAAGTGACCGGCGAAGGTGGCTTTCAATATACATCCAACTCAGACGTGTCGAACACCAGTGAAGAACGTACCAGGAAACGCTCTTTGCGCAAAATCCGGCAGCTGGCGAATAATCCAAGGGTCACTGCCCTGTAGGTCTCTAGTCGAACAACTCAAGTTCCAAAGAGTTAATTTCGTGGACCGGTGGTGGCTGTCACGGTTTGGTCACGGTCCAATTACCCAAAAACCGCCCTTGAGCGCAAACCTTGCGCCAAGAATATAGGTTCTGAGACGTTATTCCTGGTTATTCTTGTACGAAAATACATTGTGTTTCATACCCCTGCCTAGGCTATTAAAAACCCATTTTCAACCTTGAAGTCTTGACCCGTCGCGAGCGCAGAACGCATGCAGAACAAATACGCCTCCGCCGCTGCCTCGGGCGTACCGATCTGTTTCGTCAAACTCGCTGCCCCGAGTGTAGACAACACCTCCGGGTTCCCTTGGAACGTTCTCTGCAACAGCTCCGTCTCCACTAGACCTGGAATGATCAAATTGACCCTGATTGGCGCCAAATCGACCGCAAGCGCTCTTGTCAGCACCTCGACGGCACCTCCAAAACCAATCCAAGGGCTACTCCCCGGAGGCGGACGGTAGGCGAATACGCCTGAGGTCAGCGTGATCGAGGAAGAGACAGCGGGTTTGAGGTAACGTCCAGGGTTTGCTGCGATGAGTTTCCCGATCAACAACGGGCCGAGGTAGCGTACAGTGAAAGGCGCGAGCGCCGTCACTGCGGTTGTTTGTGCCAACGATGTCCGCTCGGGAAGTTCGCCTGCGGTGTAGACGATGTGATCGAGTGCTCCCCCGGTCTCCTTGATCGCAGCATCAAGGGTGGACTGGAGATTCCCTTCCAATGTCTCCGTGCTGGAGAGGTCTGCGGTGCTACCGCTAACGTGGGCGTTGGGATAGAGAACCCGAAGCTGCGTGATTTTGGCAGAGAGTTTTTGAGCAGTGACGGAGGTGATATGGACTTTAGATCCGTTGGCGAGAGCGCCGGAGGCGACTGCATAGCCGATCCCAGAGGAACCGCCAATGATGAGGGTGCGACTGTTCAAGAGGAAGTTTGGGTGGGCCATTGCGGGGTCGATGGGATGGAATACGCAACCGACGTCGCGGTACTTATACTGCGCTGGTGGTCGATGATTCAGCCAATGACCATGGCCCCGGTCAGCGAATATTACGCTCAGAACTTGCCAAGTTGACACAGAAGTTGCGGGCTGTCCCCGACAAGCCACTATTTTGTCGCGCCTTTCTACGCGTTGCGGAGTGCCGAAGCCGTAGAAACCCGTCTGTGAAAAGATTATAGTCAATGATTGAAGATATTCCGTCTTCTCGGAAATTACCAAGCGGCAAGAACTGATGAATCGAGCTTGGGTCAAGCAGTCGAAAGCAGAACTAGCAAGACGGTCAGATGAGAGGCTGACCCCCGAACTTTAAAATGCGAGTCGAAGGAAAATGGGCCTACCTGTCTGCGCAGAAGTCATGTTCTTCGACGACTGACGCTTTTCCGTGTTTTCGGAAATTACCAAGTATGGTTCGGTGGACTGCAGTTGTTGCCGAAGGGCCCAGAAGTCATTGAATTTGGGTGCGGATACATGTCGTTGAGCAATAGATTTCCCTGGCATCACCGCCTAAACCAACGAGCTCCCATTCTCAATCTTGAAGCCCTGGCCCGTCGCGAGCGCGGACCGCATGCTGAACAGATACGCCTCTGCCGTTCCCTCCGGTGTGCCGATTTTCTTCGTCAAACTAGCCGCCACGGACGCAGACAGCAAAGCCGTATTCCCCCCTACCATCCTCTGCACCAGTTCCGTGTCCAACAGCCCTGGAATAACCACATTGACCCTGATTGGCGCTAGATTGACGGCAAGCGCTCTGGTCAGCACCTCGACGGCGCCAGCAGCACCGATCATGGGCTATTTCCCGGACGCGGACGGTGGGCCAGAACTCCTGACGTCAGGGTAATCGAGGAAGACACAGCGGAGTTCAGGTATTTCCCGGGGTTGGCTGCGACGAGTTTCCCCACCAGCAGCGGGCCGAGATAGCGCACAGCGAAGGGTTTGAGTGCTGACGCCACGGTTGCTTTCGCCAATGTCTCCCTGCCTCGATTGTCGCCCGCCGTGTAGACGATGTGGTCGAGCACTCCGCCGGTCTCCTTTACAGCGGCGTCAAGCACAGATTGGATGTTCGCTTCCAGCGTCTCCGTGTTGGAGAGGTCTGTGGGGCTGCCTGCCGCTTACATGGGCATCAGGGTAGAGAGATTGAAGTTGTGCAATCTTGGTTGAGAGCTTCTCCGTCGTAACGGAGGTGATATGGACTTTGGATCCGTTCGCGAGAACACCGGAGGCGACTGCAAACCCCAGCCCGGAGGAGCCACCAATGATGAGGGTGCGACTGTTCAAGATGAAAGACCAAAATGCAGGGCGGCGCAATAGTACATAGTGATAGTCTCAAGACGATCGCGATGGAGCATTTTGAGCTTGCGCAGAATGGATCAGCACTGAAGTGACCGGCGAAGGTGGCTTTCAATATACATCCAACTCAGACGTGTCGAACACCAGTGAAGAACGTACCAGGAAACGCCCTTTGCGCAAAATCCGGCAGCTGGCGAATAATCCAAGGTCACTGCCCTGTAGGTCTCTAGTCGAACTCAAGTTCCAAAGAGTTAATTTCGTGGACGGTGGTGGCTGTCACGGTTTGGTCACGGTCCAATTACCCAAAAACCGCCCTTGAGCGCAAACCTTGCGCCAAGAATATAGGTTCTGAGACGTTATTCCTGGTTATTCTTGTACGAAAATACATCGTGTTCATACGCCTGCCTAAGCTATCAAAAACCCATTTTCAATCTTGAAGTCTTGACCCGTCGCGAGCGCAGAACGCATGCAGAACAAATATGCCTCCGCTGCTGCCTCGGGCGTACCGATCTGTTTCGTCAAACTCGCTGCCTCGAGTGTAGACAACATCTCCGGATTCCCTTGGAACATTCTCTGCACCAGCTCCGTCTCCACTAGACCTGGAATGATCACATTGGCCCTGATTGGCGCCAAATCGACCGCAAGCGCTCTTGTCAGCACCTCGACGGCACCTGCAATACCAATCAAAGGGCTACTCCCCGGACGCGGACGGTGGGCGGATGCGCCTGAGGTCAGCGTGATCGAGGAAGAGGCAGCGGCTTTGAGGTAACGTCCAGGGTTTGCTGCGATGAGCTTCCCGATCAACAACGGGCCGAGGTAGCGTACAGTGAAAGGCGCGAGCGCCGTCACTGCGGTTGTTTGTGCCAACGATGTCCGCTCAGGAAGTTCACCTGCGGTGTAGACGATGTGATCGAGTGCTCCCCCGGTCTCCTTGATCGCAGCATCAAGGGTGGACTGGAGATTCCCTTCCAATGTCTCCGTGCTGGAGAGGTCTGCGGTGCTACCGCTAACGTGGGCGTTGGGATACAGCGACCGAAGCTGAGTGATTTTGGCGGAGAGTTTTTGAGCAGTGACGGAGGTGATATGGACTTTAGATCCGTTCGCGAGAGCGCCGGAGGCGACTGCGAACCCCAGCCCGGAGGAACCACCAATGATGAGGGTGCGACTGTTCAAGAGGAAATTTGGGTGGGCCATTGCGAGATCGATGGGATGGAATACGCAACCGACGTCGCGGTACTTATACTGCGCTGGTGGTCGATGATTCAGCCAATGACCATGGCCCGGTCAGCGACTATTACGCTCAGAACTTGTAAAGTTGACACAGAAGTTGCGGACTGTTCCCGACAAGCCACTATTTTGTCGTACCTCTCTACCAGAGTACGCGCGTTGCGGAATGCCGAAGCCGTTGACCAACACAAGCTGACGTGTCACCCATTAGCAGATGCCAGTGCGATGAGAAAATGAGCGGGCGACCCCGGCTGTGAAAGATTATAGTCAATGAAGCGCGACGCGATGACTGAAGATATAAGATATTCCGTGTTCTCGGAAATTATCAAGCGGCAGATAGGTCGAGCTTGGTCGAGCTTGGGTCGAGCGGTCGAAAGTAGAACTGGCAAGATGGTCAGATGAGAGACTGACCCCCGAACTTTAAAATGCGAGTTAAGGAAAAAGGACCCACCTGTCTGCGCAAAAGCCATGTTCTTCGACGACCGACGATTTTTCCGTGTTTTCGGAAATTACCAACCGGAGGGATCGGTGGACTTCGGTTGGTGCTGATGGGCTGAAGGGCCCAGAAGTCATTGTATTGGGTGCGGATACATGTCGTTAAGCAATGCCAATAGACTTCCCTGGCACCACTACCTCCTAAAAACCATCAAGTTTCCATTGTCAATCTTGGAGCCCTGGCCTGTCGCGAGCGCGGAACGCATGCAGAACAGATAGGCCTCCGCCGCCCCTTTTGGCGTGCCAATTTGTTTCGTCAAATTGGCCGCCTTGATCTTAGATAGCATCTCTGTGTTTCCCCCGAACAACCCTTGGAAGAACTCCGTGTCCACTTGACCTGGAATAACCACATTGACTCTGATTGGCGCGAGATCGACGGCAAGCGCTCTGGTCAGCACCTCGACAGCGCCAGCAGGACCGATCATGGGGCTGCTTCCTGGACGTGGACGGTGGGCCAACAGTCCCGACGTCAGGGTAATCGAGGGAGAGGCGGCGGGGTTCAGGTATTTCTCAGGATTCGCTGCAATGCGTTTCCCGACCAACAAGAGGCCGAGATAGCGGACGGTGAAGGGCTTGAGCCCCGACGCCGCGGTTGTTTCCGCCAACTTCGCCCCGAATATTCCAAATTCCAGAGTCGCCCGCGGTGTAGACTACGTGGTCAAGTGCCCCGCCGGTCTCCTTCACGGCGGCGTTTAGGACGGACAGGAGATGTATTTCCAGCGTCTTCGTGTTGCAGAGGTCTGCGGCGCTGCCGCTGACATGGGCGTTGGGATAAAGAGACTGCAGCCGTCTAATTTTGGTAGAGAGTTTCTCGGCAGTAGTGGAAGTGATATGGACTTTGAATCCGTTGGAGAGAGCGCCTGAAGCGACTGCGAAACCGATCCCTGAGGGACCACCAATGACGAGGGTGCGGCTATTCAAGAGGAAGTTTGGGTGGGCCATTGCGGTGGCGGGATGCACATGGGTCGTATTTATGCGGCACTCCGGTTGTGGTTGATGATCATCGTCGTTCAACGTTCAATTTGTCAGCCTTTGTAAGCCAACTTTCCAGGATTGCTCAGCGCTCAAGGGCTGGCCGCCGTCCACGGAATACGGCACCATAATACGGTCACAGTGCCGTGCCATGGTCCGTTTTGGAGGGTCAATTCCCCGGCCATATTTCGACGGTAAAATACGGCATGTCGATATCCGCTGAAATTGAGGTTGCAAAAGCAACTCGGGGGGCAAATATGAATTCCGGCCCTCTCGTTCCTTCTCGGGTTGAAGTATACTCACAAATTTTAGACGGAGCAAATCAACCGCACACATGAATCGGCGAACTTTCGATTGGTGCTATGAACTCGCAAGTTATCTCCATACAAATATGCATGTCCAAGCAATAGACTTCCCTGGCATCACCGCCTAAGCCAACAAACTCCCGTTGTCAATCTTGAAACCCTGGCCCGTCGCGAGCGCGGAACGCATGCTGAACAGGTACGCCTCTGCCGCTCCCTCCGGCGTGCCGATTTTCTTCGTCAAACTCGCCGCCTCGAACGCAGACAACAAAGCTGTGTTCCCCCCAAACATCCCCTGCACCAGCTCCGTGTCCACCAGACCTGGAATAACCACATTGACCCTGATTGGCGCTAGATCGACGGCGAGCGCCCGAGTCAGCACCTCGACGGCACCCGCAACGCCGATGGTGGAGCTACTTCCCGGACGCGGACGGTGGGCCAGAACTCCTGACGTCAGGGTAATCGAAGAAGACGCGGCGGGGTTCAGGTATTTTCCGGGGTTGGCTGCGACGAGTTTCCCGACCAACAGCGGGCCGAGATAGCGCACAGTGAAGGGTTTGAGTGCTGACGCCGCGGTTGCTTCCGCCAATGTCTCCCTGCCTCGACTGTCGCCCGCGGTGTAGACGATGTGGTCGAGCACTCCGCCGGTCTCCTTTACAGCGGCGTCAAGCACAGATTGGATGTTCACTTCCAGCGTCTCCGTGTTGGAGAGGTCTGCGGGGCTGCCACTTACGTGGGCATTAGGGTAGAGAGATTGAAGTTGTGTGATCTTGGTTGAGAGCTTCTCCGTCGTAACGGAGGTGATATGGACTTTGGATCCGCTCGCGAGAGCGCCGGAGGCGACTGCGAACCCCAGCCCGGAGGAACCACCAATGATAAGGGTGCGACTGTTCAAGATGAAATTTGGGTGGGCCATTGCGAGATTGAGGGTCAAGGGGCGCAACCAAAGTCGTACTTATATTCCGCCAGTCTTGGATGATTCAGCAGCGTGGTCAGCGAGTATTACGGTCCAAACTTGCAACAAGTTGATGTCGACGGATGTCTTCCGGGTCTGCGGGAGGACCAAGAGATCATCAAGAGAGCAAAGGAGAACCGGCTTGATGACAAGAAACAGCGGAGATTGAAAATGAAAAGGATGCCGGCTACAGCCGGGCCCGTAATTCAAACAGTAAAATATGTATAAGTACATTGTGAGAGGTCTTATTTAAACTACAGCTTTGGCGCTATCCGTCAGGATTTTGTTCAATCCTTCTCTCTTCTGGCACGCCTCATATTTGAAGCTTGCCGCGATGGCGTCCAACTCCTCGAGGTCTTTACCAACGAAATGGTCCGCCCACTCCTTGACCAAGAACTCGCTGACGAGGATGTTGCGCGCCAATCTTGTAACGCGGTCCGACAGTCGCCACACAGGGTGCGGGTAAAGGTCGCGGTAGGACGCGGGTACTTCTTCAACGACGTGGTCGAGCAGATGCTGGTAAACTGGTTTCACTGCGGTATCGTCGGCGCCCCAAGCATCGATCGCGAGCCGATGTTTTCTTCGCGAGGAAGGACCGGAACAGGGTCATGTATGGGGTCTCCAGGTCGACGTAGACCATCCCTTGGAAGCCGATATCCTTGTAAAGCCAGATAGACCAGCTCAAGCGATCCTAAGAGTTATCTGATCAGCAAAGCCTCAGCAGCGGACGAGAGATCCACGAACTTGATTATAGATGTCCAGTTGGTCCTTGAGAACTTGATATCGCACTTCGTTGATCTTCTCCGTTGCCTCGCCGTCGTACTGCTTGCGTGCATATACCGGACCCCACTCTCCATTCCACACGCACAAGCCCCGCTCATCCATCCACTCTCTCTTCTTTCGTAGCTGCGCCGCAGCCGACGCAGCTGCTGTTCATTTGCCACGTACTGCTCAGGCGCTGCCGGGAATCCGAAGAGAGAGTAATCGTGGATGGAGTATGCGGTATTGTCCCAGTTCTTGTGTGCGTCGCCGAAGTGCGAAAAGTCGGAAGCGAAGGTGTTTCCGTCGAAAAAGATAATATGGTTGGGATCAATAGCGCGGATGGCGGAATGGACCCGGCCGTAGAAGTCCACTACACGCGTATGTGTGGGGTCCGTGGGCTCGTTGAGAGGGTTGTATCCTAATCGAACAGCTTAGGAATGAATGCTTTGGAGGAAAAACCAGACCGACCTGCGATCCATTTATTGGATTTGTAATGCTCGGCGAGTTTTTCCCAGAGCCAGATGGTCCGGTCTTGATGGTCTTTGTGGACCCAGACTACGAAACATGAGTTTAAATTTCTGTACCAGTTGACGCTGCGTACAGTTCGCAATGTGGCCGCCGTGGTCAGAATGCCAGTCGGTATTTTGTCCTACAAACGCGATGATTAACGACAGGTAAAATTGATTGGGACAGACGAACCTCCCGGCGCGGTGTGAAGATCCAAAATGGTGTAGATGTTATGGGAGGCACACAGTTCGATGACTCGATCGAGATGTTTAAAGCCGGATTCCTTGAGGACTCGAGGGTTCATATCGTCTGCAAGCCCGTAAACGCAATGTAAATCATCCAGCAAGACGTTTCAACCTTCAAAGTGGCGATAATTGAACGGGAGACGAATACAGTTGAGTCCAAGACTGCTGAAAAACTTGGCATCGGACTCCATGAAGAAGTACTCCAGGAACTTCGACGGCATTTAGTCTTGCGATGAGCACACTGGGTAACCTCACTTTATCGAAGAAGAACTCTGACTTCTCCTGTCCGATTGCTTCACCCAACGCATGTCGGATCTGGAATTCACAGCCAGGGTAGCCTACAAGGGTTGGGTGAGGACCAGTCGCCAACATAGAGCTGATTAAATACCTGAAATAAAATTCTCCATGCTACAAGGATGAGAAAAAAACCATTAGCGCGTTGAGCAACCTACTTCATCCAACCACCGAGACCTGCGCCCCGTAAAATAATCTCTTTGCCTTCCTCATCCACAATTTTCGTTCCAGAGACTTTCAGAGACATGGGTGGCGCGTAGAGTGGGAAGACGAGAGCAACTGGTTAAAGTAGGCCCGTTCCCCCGATGATTTACCGAGGACGATAAAGCGCTTCAGAAGTCGGATGGAATTTAGCATCGGGCCGACAGTATCCGGGGGTTGGTCTCGGACGAATTCTGGCGAAACTTGTAAGCCTATCGTGTTTGTCGAGTACAGCGGCCGCGTTCGCTGTATCGAGGGCGTAGTGGTAGTGTTTAATACAGAGCCCGAGCCCTTAGTCCCGACGCGTCTGTCACAGACGGTGACTTCACGTGGGTGTGACTCGCCCCTCTGCCGACAACCACCCGAGTCGCCTCCGCGACATTTTCAACGCAGCACGCGCTACAAGTTAATGTGGACTTTGACCGCACCGTTCGATGGTGATACCATAGATGTTGTCCCGGATGAAAGTGCGTTTACCGTCTTCGAGCGCCGACGAGTCCTATAACAAGCGCTCAGAGACCAAGCTTCTGAAACCGAACACGGATTATCCTGTCGCAAGACAGGCGGTCGTGTTGTCTCTGCACATGAAAAAGATTTCCCGGGGCCCCGTAGACTCCGGGAAACCTGAACAAGCCTATCACGGAAACTTCACTGTGGGCAACTTCACCGAGGAAGATGTTGTACGCGCCGTTCTCTGTGTACCCCAAGTTCCATGCTTACATTCATTATAGGTAGACCCTACCAGTCGCCCGACCCTCAATTACACCAACAATTATACCAACACCAATACCAAGAACAGTAAAATCGCCAGCCTGAAGCGCGGAGACGAGGTCCACAGCGTTAATCCCGGTCAAACTTTCGAGTTGTTGGATGGAGATATTCTGGCAATCGCAACTCGTGTTTCCATAACGTCCGTTTTATTTGTTGTACTATCGTGTATCTGATGTTTTGCAGAGTTCGGTGGCACCCTCTGTGCTTTTACCAGCGGCCTGCTGGGGAGGAATCAAATGAATTACTGACCTCGTGCGCCGCTTTGGGTAGGCTTTCTAAGTTGCCGAAAGTATTTTCTCATTGGGCGCGAATTAGGCATTCACCTTGTGCACTTACCGGGACAACACATTACTCACCACCTCACCGATTCCTTTGCCGCTACGACTTCGCAAGCACTTTCTCTTGTGTCGTCCGCTGCATTCGTAAATTCCGGATGGTTAAAAGAGATCGCTCGTCTGGGAGATCTACCGTTGCACTCCGACCCCTCCACTGGTCTATCTTTGGAACAAACCTTCAAGCTACCCCCAATAATAACCAAGTATCGACCGACCTTCGATGAAGGCCTTCCTTCTGAGCAGCAAGCTTTCAAGATTTGGGAGCCAAATGAAGAGAGGATGAATATGTTTTCATCTTATCGTTTCATTTGTGTGGGTGAAGCCAAACGCCAGATCGACAGCGAGATGCGTGAACTCCTCACGCGGGCGAGTGGGAAGATTGAGGTTTTCGACGTCAAGGGCGGAGCGGAGAAGTGGAGAGGGGCGATCTCCCGTGCGAAAGCGAAAGCGAAGCAGAATTTGGTCCCCATCGCAGACGAAGAAGCATGCGAGGCCGCCATCGGGAAAGACGGCTGGAAGAAGATCGCAGAAACGACTCGCGTGTTCGTGCCCCAATTCCGCCTTACTGTTATTCCGTCCAATGCTGATTTTTTTCCCAGCTTTGGACTCGGTTTTTTCTCTCACAAGGATATTATCCAAGCTGTGATCAACGCCGACGCATCTGTGTTCAGTGCCCCCGACCTCCCTGACGCCGGTTCGCGTGGTGTCTTGTCTATTTTCTTTCGCTCATTCATTTCTCCAGCTCCATCGTCGTCTCCGCTCCCCGACGTCATTCCGAACACTCTTCCGGACGAGGGCTCTCTCGTTCCCGAACCAGAAGAACCGAAACCAGACACTCCTCCCCCGCGGAAGCTCACCCGACGCGTGTCTTCTCGACAAGCGTCCCAAGAGCCAAAGCCTGATGATGACGCACCGGCACCGAGACGAGTAAGGATATCGTCCAATTCAAGTACTATGTGTATTCACGTCGATCTAGCACTTGACACGGCGCGCCGGGGCGGCGGGGCTTCCGATGATAACTGGTTTAGACGACCCATCCATTCTCCTCAACAGTTTGCTCGCTATGTCCTCTGTGGTGGCTCAGCCAGCAGCAGCAGATCCCAGTGTACGTGACTGCGCTTCCGTGATCCTGTTTATTTAAATATTCCCTTTCCCCAGAAACCTCGTGCAAGGCTCAAGCGACGCGTTGGCCAGTCTGCGCCTGCTGAGAATGTCGAAACCTTAATTTCAAATGCAATCATGTCCGGGGTCGAGCCCGAAACCGGAGAAGAGCCTCCGTTGAAGAAGTTCAAGGCCCTCTTCGACGCGAGCGATCCCAGGCGTAGCGGTGCTGAAACGTACGTGCAGGAGAGCGGGGCTTTCGACGAGGATGACTTGATGCTCATGGATACCATCGGAAGCCAAACCCAGCAAGACAGCCAGGACGGAGGCACAAGGTCGACGCGCAGTGGCAGGAGTGCCGCCGCGCTGCGTGCCGTCCCGGAGGAGGAAGAGGAGGAGAGCCAAATGCCTGTCGACTCCGCTCCCACCGATGCTGGAAAGAAACGGAAGGAGAGAAGTTTCGACGGAGATGATGTCGAAATGGCTGGCGTGGAGGAAGCTTTGAATGTTGCTTCCGGTTCTGGGAATGGGCCAGCGGCCAAGAAGAGGGCGGTGCAAGGCAACGCCGTCGAGCGCGTGGCCCCGAAGCCGCCCTCGGTTGCCACCCAGCCCGCCAACGTCGTTAAACCTGCCAACGCCGCCAAGGCACTAGCCCCCACAAGTCTACCGGGAAGGACGCTGCGGGCGCTGCGTCCGGGAAGCCGGATACAGACGACGCATTCCTCAAGGCCATCGCGTCCACCAAACGAGGAAAGAAAACTGAGGATGATACCGATCGCGATTTCAACAAGCTGAAAATCTCCAAATCCAATTTGCGAGGAGAGGACGTCGATCAGCGCCCCGAGTGGGAACTGCTCGAGTCGTTCGGCGATGAGAGTAATCTGGTGGGGAACTTCATGGTCATTCAGGAGTTGGAGGTCTTCAAGGTCGATAAACGGCCCGAAAAGCGAGCGGTTGGGACTGATCCACGCTGGGAGGGGAAACCTGATTTCAAGAAATTTAAAAAGGCATGGCGCGTTCTAATACATCCGAATCCCGTTGAACTTGTGCCCAACAGAGCACCAGCACTGCTGCACTACGAAAGAAAACAATCGAGCTTATCATTAGTGACGAGAATGACACTGGTGGCCTTGGACCAGGTAGGATTATGCCATCTGCTATCATCTCAGACGCTAATATTCTCTGCAGAGTATTGGAAAACCGGTAACTCTCAGGATCATTCCGACAACGACTTCGGTCCCACACAGGCACGCAAGACGCAGCCGGCTAAGAAGACGGCCCCGGGGCCATCTCGGTCCAAGGCGAAAAGCCAAGCCATGATCATAGATTCTGAAGAGGAGGCCGAAATTGCTCCCAAAGAAAAGGCCAAACGCAGTAAACCTCCATCCAAGGCCGAGCCTGCAAAGAAGCGCACAACTCGAGGAGCATCCAAAGCTCCAGAGACGCCGGCTGCCCTTTTCCTGGATTCCGACTCGGATGTCAAACCCAGTATAATGGACGACGATTTCGACGGAGGTCAGACGCTCCAGTCGAGCGCCGAGGCAGCGGGGCCTGCGAGACGTTCAACAAGGCCTGCGGCGTCGAGGAAGAAAGCTGCCCCAATTATTGTGGATGATGACTCGGATGACGGCGCTGTCTTTACCGGCTTCGGAAAGAGAAAGGCACGAAGATGAGGGGGGTTCGTATCTTACACACATGTATACCTGCAGCGGCACGCATTTGCTCGCCACTCGAATTGCTTTTTGAAAGATACACACAGCTTGCATCGAGCGTGAACTAACGGTACGACGACGGTGACAGTCAATTTTCCGCCCACAGACGCAGTCATGATCCACACTTGGATAAATAATTAACGCTCGATTTTCCAGCTCAAGACGCTTCATCTAGGGCCACGAGAACTGAATTATCTGCATTGTCGCTTGCTCTGAAGAGCAGCGACGCTGACGAGGCTCGTCGCCGAGCAAAAGGTTCCCATACGCGTATCGAAGATAGAGGGTATCTTATCGGCTGGCAGTGCAAGTTTTTGGATTATCTTGCTTGCAAATGTAGATGCACTTCATATCATAGAGAATCGGAATCCAAACCTCTGCTCATCGGTTCACCTGCCCAGGCTGAAAGCGTCGCAAATCGCATCTGTATTCCGATTAGACGAAAATAGGTCCGCTTGGTACAAAACATACCCCAGTCCAGCTTCGGTTGTCGGCGTCAATGAAAGCAGGACGTGTTTTCCCGGGCGCATGACGAGGACAGGGATAGCATTCTTTGGTGCAATGATTTGAGTACGGTAATATATGACCGACTCGACCACGTACATTTTCTTTCACAGCAGACTTGATCATTGCCTGGTAAGCGAGCGGTGCCAAAGATCGGACGGGCGTTTCGCCGAAGGATACAATGAGGTCGTCTTCACGCAATCCCTGGGAGTACTGGTTATGTTCTGAGCAAAAAGGACGGATATGGGAGTGTTACAGCAATAGCAGCTGGTCCTTCTGGGTCAATATCCTTGACGAGGAAGAATGGCTTGAAAAATCCCTTGGGAAGACCGGCTGTGGATAGTCCAGAGCTTGATGATGGTTCTGCGCCTTCGAGTGGCGGTATGATGAGCCCGGGAGTCGCCAGTTCTTGCTCTGGTGGAGATAGCCGGAAGAACGCGTCTTTTTGTCTTTGAAGCCACCGTCGGGCCTGAAAAAGAAGGCATAGGCTGGTGAATGTGAAATAAGCCTAAAGACATACCGGTTTCATAACATGGTCGCGGTCATCATCCCAGTCCCAGAAAAATGCAGCATAGATGCCAACGACTGGGAAAGGATTCAGAGAAGTATAAACCAGCCTCATTGGCGACAAACCTGGGATTATTATAAAGTTGCCGACGCCCACTGCTTTAAAAAACCATGGATTCCGAAAGTCCTTTGGAGATTCGGCTTTGGCCTCGGGGGCTATCGGTTGGGGCGGGGGAGTCGGAGTTCCAGGCGTAGAAGGTGTGGATTTGGTAACTTTGCGCGAAGCAAACGACCGACGTTGTTGAAGAGAAAACTGTGAGCGCAAACGAGCTAACATCTTGTCGCCGGCACCTTCCGGAACGCAAACACGACCAACGCATTCAACTTCAGAACCCAAATTTGGTAAAAATGCCAGCATGAATAACTAAATAATTCGATGGAGACAACTTATTCCCTTAGTTATTCAACTTTATGCTGGTGAAGCGGGAAAACCTAACGCTTAAATTCGCTATCCTTGCTAGTCACAATTGTTTCAAATTCTCGGATTCATTTATGGTTTAAGGCAGGCTCGTATAATCTGTATTTTCCCTCATCAGAACTCCAGATAATTTGGATTCCATCAGTCAGCCGTGGCAAAAGCTTTAGCCTGCATATCGTACAACTTGGAATATTCTCCATCAGGAATCTTCATCAAGTCTTCGTGACTCCCGGATTCGATGAGACGGCCACCTTTCATGCATCTAAATATATTGGTCTCAGTTCTCGGTGACTCAAGCATTAAGGAGGCACGCACAAATTAGATCGGCATATTTTGTGAGGTGCCCGAACCTATGAGTAACAAACACCATCGTTTTCCCTTGCCTCTGCAGAATTTTCGATGAGACGAGGGGAAGAGACAAACACCCGAGGGAAACGAACCGCTTCTCTGAGGTTTTTGAACAATTCCCACTCTCCCTCGGGGTCTAATGCAGATGATCCTTCATCCGCAATCACCAGCTTGACGGTTCCAGAAGTGAAAACGCATGAATGTTCGGGAACTAGGATTTCAGGTCAGCCATTTGACACAGAAAGGCACTAATTCCTCCTCACGCCACCACTCTCTGTTTTTCACCGCCTAGAACTTTGGTTAAGATCACAATAAGAAACAATAGACCAAATCCTTACCAGAGATGTCGATGGTCTTCGAGAGTTTGTCCGCCTCTTGAGAAAGAGGCTGTCTTCTTGTCTAAATCCTTCACATGCATGGTGTACTGATGTTTTTTCTGGTCGAGCACCGTCGAGAACCCTTCCTTTAATTTGGAAACAAAGCTATTCGCACCGCCTTTCCGCGCAGCGTCGACTATCATGTCTACATCATCTGAAGACTGGTTGGGATTGCCAAGACCAATGTTTTCGGCGAAACGACAAGGGATAAAGGTGGTGGTCCTGCGTAAGTGACGCAGTGGCTCCGCGGATGTCCTTAATCCTATAGTTCCGGATGTCGTGGCCATTCACGAGCACTTGGCCGGAAGAAGTATCATATAATCGAGCGAGTAGTTTTACTAGGCTCGACTTTCCGCTGCCATTTGCACCAACGAGAACAACCAGCTGGCCTGACTTGATGGAGAATGAGACATCGTCCAAAGCTTTCGCTGTTTGACGGGCTGCCGGGGTAAGAGAAGAAACATTTCTGGCAGTATACGGTCAACAATCGAGCGAACTACAGAACTCAAATGTACTTACCTGAGATCAATTGACATGCCAGCCGTCTGGGACTGGTCCATTCCAGGATATTCGAGACTTCCATCTTTAATAACATTGACAATATTGGTGACTCCGTAGATTCGCTTCATGAAGCCCATGCTTCGACGAAGGCTCGCCGATCTGGCCGTACACCCGTCATCAAACGTCCGTTGAAGAATTGACTCAGAATGCTGAAGCATCGCAATCGATGTCAGGGTGAACTTTTCAGGGTTGAACACAGCGTTCCCCGCGTAATATAGCTGGGAAATTGTTCAGTACCAATTGCGGCTGCTCCGAAAAGCTTTGATGTACCATTGTCAGATCGCCAGCAAGTTCGGTCAGAACCGTCAATCCAAGAGAATGCTGGTTTTCGTATATTTTCCAGGGTGCACCCATTTCTGTGTCACCAAGTTCTTCTCGTGCCCGCTCGTACTCTGGGATATGCTTCAGTCTTCCGAAGTTCGTACCATAATTTCAACACATACCGCCGAGGATATAGTTGGTGATATTCATACTAATGATGTCCTGTCTGTACTTGGTCTCCCCCAGCTCCTTGAGCGCTCGCAACCGAAGGTACCGTGGGTCCGTCGCTTGGGCCACATGCGCTGACACGAAAACTTAATCAGAACATCCAACTCAGCCCATGCACAACCACCTCACCTTTGTCCCACAAGGAACGGCGAGCGAAGAATCCTATGAATGGCTTTCCAAGACACAACAGCACAAAGACGGGTCCATGTCGGCTGGAAATTGCGATTTGGAAAATGTACGTCAGCAGACTGGCTGTCTCGATGCCTGTCTTCGCCACATCCAGGATATTTGAGAAGTGGTACCAGACGGCGTCTGCAGAGAGCGAAATATCCGCGTTATTGTCTAAAAACAGATGGGCGATTGATCTGTGCAAGAGGTTGTAATAGTTTCCTACCGTGAATCGTCGGCAAATCTGCTAGCAAGTTTGCTGTTTTTTTTTTAAAGTTGAGTATCAATCAATAAACACTGATTCATACTTACACGAGAAGAGCAAGTCTTCATAATGATGAATACAGCGATTCTGCATGATCGGAGTGGCTTGAGTCCTGAAAACACCGCGTAAGAGCTGTGGGGACGAATCAAAGTAAACGAAGTACCGCCACCACTCGACGGCAGCAGAAATTGCAACAACAAGAAAACGCGCAACAACAGCGTTAACGATGGCCGCCGTATCTGGCTGCCCCTCCCTCAAGCTTACTTCAATCTGCCGAGATGTTATTCCTGACCAAGTGGATCAGATCATAATGCATGATCAACAACGCACAATTGAGAGCACCCTATTTGCAAAGTGCAAGAGCAATACGTGCTCGACACTGTTTAATACGCGAACGAAATCCAAGTTAGCACAAGTCCAAGGGACCAGAAAACGACGAACGCACCCCGACCACAATTGCGACAGAACGATAAGGGTAAGCAGGCCCGGTCCGAGCATGTACACATCGGCCACAAATTTCTGAATCGTCGGGAGAATAGCCGTCATTTTCTTCCAGCGCATCGCGAATCCGAGGGAGGTCTGATCGTCCTTCTCAGTCAACACTCGCCATACGCCAAGTTTCGTTTCCTCGAGCGAGCCGCCCGCCGCCGCCGCCGCTTTGAATGTATTCTTCTCCATCTCTCGAGTCGCCGCGGGAAGGAAATGCAGGTGAACGGGCGCCTCGCTGAAGATTTATAAGCCGCTCAGGACCCAGGTTATAAGCGCGCGCTCTAGTTGGATGACTCGACCATCTTCTACTCCGGACTGGTAGCCGCGCTATCAATTGCGCGCCGGCGACTCGCCAAAATGACTCGGATGCGGGGCACGATGCAGACAGGGCCGGAGGGTTACGCGACTCATCTTTCTTTTCCAGTGTTCATCTGTCGCCGCGTTGAACGGATTCGAGGAAAACGTGTGGTGGCGCTCTTTCCCTCGACTTTGGACAGCCTAGAGTCCAGAAAAGGAAAGTGACACCCATCAAATTTGGAAAGTCCGTCTATTCCGCAACCACAAACTCGAAGTACAAGCCACATACGAGGACTCACGGGAAACCAGTGCCAGCTGCTACCACTCAGATGACGCTCCAACCGTTATCCACGGGGAGGACCACCCCGTTGATGTCCTTGCTGAGATCCGACGCCAGGAAGAGCAGGACATTCGCAACCGTCTCCGGCGTCATTATGCCTTCGCCCGTTTGGTAGTTGGCTTGTAGAGTGTGGATTGGCCTGTCGCGAATAAGAGAATGTAGAAGATGACAATATTGATTGAAGTGAAGTTTGAGACTTACTGAAGTGCCGCAAAGCTCTGCATATCGTACTTGCTCGGATCTATTCCTGCGGAGATGTTGGTTGCGATCGCTGTGAAATATTAGTACGCGCTGAGGGAACGGAGTTGGAAAATATAAGCACCTCCGGGGCAAATTGCATTGCAGCGGATGCCTTCGCTTTTGAGAAGCCACGCCGTATTTTTGGTTGCACCGATCTGAGAGAAGAGGCGACTCAGAGAACATAAACACAAAATAGCAGAAGTAAGTATACCAAGCCGTGTTTAGAGACCGTATAGGCAAGTCCCGACGCCGCACCTGAAGAACAAGTGAGCTTTCACGTCTCAAGTAGGTAAATTTAAATTCTCGGAACTCACCACTCATCCCGGCCTTGCTCGAGACATTGACAATCGCTCCAGACTTGTGAACCTACAACCATACATCATTCAATCTCCCTCTCCGACCAGGTTCGAATCGCGCAAATTAATACCTTCATAACTTTCACAACTTCCTGCATGAGCCAAATCGGCGCATTCAAATTGACCGCAACAACGCGCTCGTACTCGGCCTGCGTGACCGTCGCGACAGACGCGAACGTGTCCATGACGCCCGCTACATTCAGCAGGATATCGATCTTCTCCCCGAACTTCTTCTGGCACGCCTCGACCAGCGCGCGGGGCGCCTCGGGCTTCGTGAGGTCCCCCTGCGTGAACGCGAACCTGCCCGCTGCGTCGGTCGCTTGGATTGAATCGGGGGCGGGGGAGATATCGGCGCCCATCACGCTGCAGCCGGCGGCGAGGAGCGCTTTGACGGTGGCGAGGCCCACGCCGCTGGATGCGCCCGTTATGATGGCCACCTACCCAGCTGAAGTTAATACCGGCGATCGATGCAGCAGCGCGAGAGACAGAGGGACTTGCCTTCCCCTGCAGGTTTATGCTCGACATGATTCAGGTGAGAAAGATATGTTAGAGACGGGGCGAATTGAATTGAATAGAAGCATGGAATGAGACCACTAATTTATATCATCTTGGCGGACGCCGATCACGAGAGTGGGTTTAAAGGAAATGGGGCGTTCTTGATATGAGCCGACGCGAAAAATAAAATAAAATAAAAGCGGGGCGACGATTTGAATCGGTCCAGGCGCGCCCGTACCGAGTGCAGCTGAGCGTGAAGCGCGTGGTGATGGCTAGCCAGAAGAGTGCCGCCGAAGCGCCAGGAGAGGCGCGTCGTAGGGCCGACTTCGTCAGCACCGTCACGCAACGCAACGCGAGGTCCTTCCATATTGAGTTGAAGTAGATTTCTACCGTATAAGGAAATGCTAGGCTGAGAGGTATGTATGTGTGCGAGGGCAACCTGAGGTGGGTCGGAAGATTCGGGCTGGGAGAGGGGGAGGAAGCAGTGGGGTGTGTGGGGTGGACTGTGGACTTGGGCCGATTCGTCGCAGCTTCCAATGGGGGGGAAGTGGCGGATCGGGCGCGAAAGGTAGGTGCGGGTCCGCGAAATCCAGTCCACAGCGCGGTGCGTCTCGAGGAAGGAGACAGACCGAAACAACGCGAGTGGAGTACAGAAGCAAGCTTAGCTTCGGAAAAGGGACGCTCAGAAATCCGAGGTAGCGAAAGAGGAAAGAAGAGACGGGTTGAGCCCGACCGATTGAGCTCACAAATACTCCGCGAAAACGGGCGGCCAACGCGACCTGGTCGACTCCAAGCGATGAGCCGAATGCACGACAACGACTCGGATATCTAAAGGGATTTTTCCGACGTGAGGTTGAGGTTCAAAATTATGATTTTGCCTACGAGCAGACCACACACGGCTCGTTATGCCTCGACACACCTCCGACCAACATATCGTACACCTGTTCCCTGCCCCTGCCCCTCCCCATCTTCCTCCTCTCTCCGCTCTCCACCTCGACCTCGCAGCGCGTTCCACCGCACATCACCGCTTGATCAGCCACGGCTTATTCGCCGTCGTCCACGTATCGAGCGTCTTCCAGAACTGCGCGACGACCGACTTGTCGACGTGCCGCCGGAGGGGGTCGATCTGCGTGCCGACACGAGTGAGCAAGGCAAATGGGAGCGAAAGACGAGGAATCAGTAAATAAACGAGGAATCAGTAAATAAACGTGAATTAGAATGGGTAAGTGAGCGGGAATTGGTGGAAGGAACACCAAGAAAGGAATAAAGAAAGGAATAAAAAAAAGTGGGTTATTGGGACGGACGAAACGCACCTTCAGCTCCGTAACATTCCAATCCTTAATCTTCGCATTCGGCGGGTCGTTCGACCACGAGACGTATATGCCCTTCACTGCACCACGCCCTCTTATCAGCTCCCCTCGCAAAAAAAAAAAAGCAAAGCAACTCGCAACTCACCATGATGAAACAGCTGAATCGGCTCGTTCCACTTATACGGCCGGAACTGCCACGCCTGCCCCGTCGTCATCACGCACACCACCCTCTCCCAAGCGTCGGGCCCGAACTTGCCTAAGGCCTCGACGGCGTCGACGACAAAGTAGCGCGTGCGCGACTCGTGCTCGCGGCCGGAGGGGTCGATGGAGGTGCGCTTGCGGATGATGTGCAGGACGTCTTCGGTGCGGGTGTTGGACTGGCGCGCGGCTTGGGAGGGGATGAAGCTGTGTGAGGGTGGGGTTGGGTTAGCGCAGCAACTCGGGGCGGGTGGTCGGGGATGGGTAGGGAGGGAAGAGAAGGAAACGCACGTCGACTCCTCCAAAAACTGCTTCACATTGTGCATCGTAATCAGCGCCGTGGGCGAGGAGGAGATCATAATAATGGGATCGCTGTGCTTCTGCGCCCGCTTCGCGTTCGGCGTGGCGGACCCCGCGGCGCTCGGTGCGCCCGAGCCCGACCGGCTCTCCTTGAGCTTCTTGAGCTTGTCGGAGTAGACGGAGCGGATGTTGGAGAAGTTCTGTTCAGGGCGGCGCGTCAGCATAAAACCCAAGTAAACAGAGACGCGAAGGAAGTACATTCGGTTTCGTCCCCCGCAGGACCGAGTTGCGATCGCGCAGCTCAATCTCGTTCTGCTTGATTTTCTTAACGACTTGGACGTCCCGCGAGTCGGCCACATATCGTCGTTTGGAAGGGGACGCCTGTGTGGCCGTGGTCGACCTATGCGGCGTTGCAGGCAGCACTTTCGAACCGGAGGGCGGTGTCCCCGGCGGTGTTGTGCTTTCCGCTGTTCCTCGATAAATTACTAGACACTAGAGAAGGAAGCCACCGTGGCTCGCACTTACCAACCAGCGGCACTATCCGGTCATTCTCCGAAATCTTGCCCTCCAGCCAGCCCACGACGTTCTTCCGCTCCGTGACGCTCACAAAGCCCACCGCCAGCCCGTTCTCGCGCGCCTGCTTCATGTAGTCCGCGCCCGGTGCACTCTGCAGCAGCCACGCCAGATATATCGCCTCGACGGAGAAGAAGTCATCGGAACCAGCGCCGGCTGCGACGCCAGACTTCCGATAGCGCGTCGGGGCAGATTTTTGCAGGGAGCATGTGGGAGAGACGACGAGGTGGGTTGCGTCGAGGAGGTTTTGGCAGGGCTCGCCGTTCTGGGCGTAGGTGATGGTGGTTTTGGCTTTTATTGCCTGGCGGAGAGCGAGTAGTGCGTCCGCGTCGTTATTCATTCGAGGCGAGATGTTGTGCCGTGGCTGTGTAAGCAATCATTTGCCTCCAAATTTTGCACCATCAACTCTGAGGGAGTGATAATTGGCGCGGGGCACCTATATAACTCGGGCCAAAACACCGCAATGCCTACCCCAAGCAGCGTCCTCCAATCCTCCCTCGAGGCACACAACGACACCTTCGAGTCCCTGCTAAAACTCATCCCCGCAAAATACTACCTCCCCCTCGAGCAAACAGAAGAACAGGTTCTCCTCCCCTGCGCAATCCATTCCGCACACCGGAGTTGACTTTTCCTAGGCCGCCTCCAAATACCAAAAACACAGCAAGAAGCAAAAGGCGCCGAAGCAGGCCATCAAGGAGGCGTCCAAGAAGGCGAAGCGGGAAAAGGCGCGTTCTGCTCTCCCAACGCACAAAATTATCTTCAATTAACACACACACACACAGCTCGACCCAGAAAACCACAAAACCGTGCTCGACCTGCAAAATGAATCCGCGCGGAAAGGCAAGCGGAAAGCGGTCGACGACGACGAGGACATGGCGATGGACGTCGACGTCGATCTCGGGGACGATGATTCCGACGACGACGCGGGCTCCGACGCGGAGGAAGATGATGGGGACGGGGACGGGGACGGGGACGTGATGGAGGACATCGTCCCCATGCCCTCCTCCGGCGGGATCGAAGCCCTGCGCGACAAGCTGCACGCGCGTATGGCCGCTCTCCGGCGCGGCGGCGTCCGGAGCGGCGCTGTTGGGGGGCCAAAACGCGACTCGGTGAACGCGATCCCGCTGGGGGACAAGGACGCGCTGCTGGACGAGCGGCGGCTGCAGCGCGCCGCGATGCGCGAGCGGCGGCGCAAGGAGACGAAGGAGAAGATCCGGCGCGAGGAGGAGGCGAAGGGCAAGGGCAAGGGGAAGGGCACGGATAAAGACAAGGCGAAGGAGCGGGCGGACAACCGCGATAAGGGGAACATCACGCAGACGCAGCTCCTCGTCCCGGACGACTCTCGCCCAGGCGGCCGCCCCGGACACGGCGACCCCGCCGCGCGCCTCACCACCGTCGCCTTCTCCGCCCTCCCCTCCTCCTCCAAGTCCCAATCGAAACTCAAAACCAACTCCAACCCGACCCAAGCCCTCGCGCAGATCGCGTCGCGCAAGAAAAGCTCGCGGCGCTGCCCGAGGAAAAGCGCAAAGTGATTGAGGAGCGCGAGAAGTGGGACAAGGCGGCTGCGCGGCTGGAGGGCGTCAAGGTGCGCGACGACGAGTCGCGCCTGAAGAAGGCGGTGAAGCGGAAGGAGAAGGAGAAGGGGCGGAGTAAGCGGGATTGGTGCGTTTTGTTTCGGTTGACGTCGTCCTCATCCTCAGTCTCATTGATATTGCACTGCATTGCAGGGACGAGCGCAAAGAACAAATCAGCGCCTCCTTCGCCGCGAAGCAGAAGAAGCGCACAGACAACATCGCGATGCGGAACGAGAAGCGCAAGGGCGGGGCCGCAGGGGCCAAGGGCAAGGGCAAGGCGCGGCCTGGGTTCGAGGGCAAGTCGTTCGGCAAGGGCGGCAAGGGCAAGGCGGGCGGAGGAGGGGGGAAGAAGAAGTAGTGTTGTGTTTTTTATCCCCACTACTTTTTTTTCGCCCGACTTATAGTTATCGCTTCGTACCTTCCTCTGTTTCTCATCTGGGGTCGCAACACATGGATGGGTATGATCAAGGGATCTTTTGGCCTACGCCTACTCGTGTACATTCGTTCTGGTCAAGGATCTGCTCTTTTCGAATTCGTTCTCCTCACTCTCCCTATGTCCTATTCCGACCTGTCCCCAACGAACTCGTCGAACCACTTGAACACCTCGTAGTGCCACTTCAAGCTATTCCCGTGGTTGAGCACCCTGCAGCAAGGCAAGACTCAGGTCAGCCCCGTACGACCGCGAATCGAATCCAAAAAAAAAAAAGCGCAACGCACCAATGATTCTCCGTCGGGAACACCACCAGGCGCGTCGGCACCCCGAGCTGCTGCAGCGCGTGGAACGGCCCGATCGACTCCGTCTCGGGCAGCCGGAAGTCCTTCGACCCGTGGATGAGCAGCTGCGGCGTGCTCCAGTTCGCGACGTAGTTCGAGGGGCTGAATTTCTCCGAGAGGGCTTTGGTCTTGGGGTCCCACGGGCGGCCGGCCCACTCGTGGTTGAACTGCGCGTTGTGGGTTGGGGTGTCAGTAGGAGTGGGAGTGGGAGTGGGACGGGACGTACGAAGAAGAGCTCGTCGGTGCTGTACCTGGAGGAGAGAGCGGGTTGTGTGAGCGGCGTCGTTGATTTATAAATACCATTTACCCCTGGATATGGTCGAGTTAGTGTCAGTTGTAGGGAGGAATAAGCGGACGACGCACGTTATATGTACTGTCGAAGACCCCATCGTGGCAGACAAGCGCCTGACAAGCGAATGAGCATCCATTTCAGCGCGGGAAAGCAATGCAATATTCACCTTGAAGTTGAAGCCAAACTCCGGGTGACTTTGGATCCAGCTTGCAAAGCATTGTCAGGAACGAAGTAAAGAAAGACCAACAACCTACTTGATGGCGTACCCTCCCCATGACGCGCCAGCGGCTACCGCACGATCGGCGTCGATCTGCTATAGATTAGTGTGTGTAATTTGAACAGGCGGCAACGGTATACCTGAGGATAGGTATCCAAAATATATTGCCAACCGGCTCTGAGATCAACGAACGGCTTTCCTCCCCAGTCCTCCGCGATAGCATCCGTGAACTCTGGCGATCTGAGCTTCAGCACCGATACGAGGGTCGAGTGGGCGGTTCATCATGTACCTTGTCCGAACGTCGTGCTCCCAGTTGGGTTGACCGCGACGACGAAGTAGCCTTGCTGTGCGAAGACTAACCCAAAGTGAGCGGGGGTGTGAACAAATTTACGCGATGCTAACCGTTGGGATTCCACCTGTTGCTCCACTGGTCCTCCCACGCGCTCTACAACATGCGAGGAGGTATGAGCATCAATTCGTCGAAGCGTCTCGGAAACTAACCTGCGGACCACCGTGGATCAAGAAAACAACTGGGAATTTCTTCTTTGCGTCCTTGCTCCACCCCTTCGGCTTCAGGATCCACCCGTGCACATCCTTGTCCAAAGGGCCCTTGAACCAGAACGCCTCGCCCTTGTCGAGGTCCTTGCCCTGCAACGCGTCCGCCGTGAAGCGCGTGATCTGTTCGACGCTGCCCTTGAACTCCACACTCGTCTCGCTCGCATGGACGTTGTCTTCGAAGTCTTTCAGATCGCGGATGAGGTAAACGTCGTTGGGCGAGGTGAAGGAGGAGCGCGAGAACAGTAGGCGGCCTTTAGGGAGAGGCTGGATGCCCGACGACGCGCCGCTCTTGACTAAAGCAACGGGGGTCTCGAACTTCGGGTGCAGGTCTGGGTGGGTGGTTGACTCCGCCGGCGTAGCGGGGACGGGCAGCGCGAAGACCTTGATTAAAGCGTGTTCACCGGCGGTCAGATAGAGAAGTTTGCCATCCGTGGACCACTGTGCAGTGATGAGTTTAGAATACGCATGAATTTCTGTCCACCTACCGCGATGGAATCGGGCGACCGATCCCACTTTTGTATGAGCGTAAAACGAACTCCTTTTACGAGATCGTAGACGACGATATTAGCTCTGCGACACGTCAGTAAACGAGGACGTTGGCTTGGCGGGGACGTACTTGTCCGCCTCGTATCCATCTTCCGCAAGCTCAAGCCACGCTGCTTTCGTTGCATCAGAGTTGAGAACAGGGCTGTGGGTTGCACCCTGCTGCCCAGAGGTCAACTCCTTCGGATTACCGGGGTCCGTAGTGCTAACGAGATAGATCTGGAAATATAAAATGAGGGTGGGAAGAGTGGGCCAGCGAAGGACTGACGTTCTGCTTCGTATGCCAGGCTTTGGGCAGCGTGGCGTCCTTGGTGGTATACAGAACGGAATCTCCGACGACGGAGAAATCGTCTGTTCCACCAAAAGGTTCGACAGGGGAGCTCTAGGTCAACATTAAATTACGAAAGAATTGTGGTGTAGTGTAGTTTCTTACATGGCCTGTGCCCTTGAGGAGGTTAGGGAATTCCATGCCCAGGGTCCATTTTCCGTCCGCACCGCGTCCAAGCTGAACGCTAAATAACGAGGAAGTCTTCGGTCCTGCCCTGCAATAGTTTGGTTTGCATCACCTCGTACCAAGAGAGAATCTACCAAGTGTCCCAATGTCTCTCGTAGGTTTCCTGCTGGCCCTCAGCACAAGCAGAACAAAAATGACTAGAAAATATACATCAAACACCATCGCGTTATTCCCGCGATTCTCCCATGCTTCGTCTTGCTCCTTGGTCGATGAGAGGTTTCCGTCCGCGTAAACAGAGTCCGAGAAGACCAATGTAGAAATCTTGGCCGAGTACTGGAAGTTTGAGGCAGTCGACGTCGGGAACGAGCCAATTAATTTGGGAGGCTCTGCACTGAGTACGCCAACCGAGTCCGACTGGGTCTCGAACTTGAGGTCGATGGCAAAGAGGTCCAGGTTTCCGTCATCTTCCACGGCGTGCGCAACCGTCCTGCTGTCAATCCAGAATGCTTCGCCGCCTTTGGCGAGCTGCGGGCAAATTATGAGAACAAGCCTTACGAGTCGCGACGATACGCTGAACCCACGGGTATCTCAAGCGGTTTGTCCTTCGATTCCAGAGGCGCAAGATATATTGACTTGTGGTTCCTGTCGAGGAATTTAATTGAATGACCTAGCCGGACGCACCAGCGAACGAGCTCACTTCTTGTCCTCGAACGAATACTTGCTGTACGGAACGAGAACTAGGTCTCCAGGCTCGTTCGCAACACCGGCTCCCGGTCGTCCGAGTCCAACCAAATCTTTCGGTCCGAAAATGTCCGCACCCTCTTTTAGCGCAAAATTGGAGTTTTGGATCCTGCTGGGCGCCATACTAGAGCCTGGTGTGTCGGGTTTGAAAGCAACTTGGGTCGAGAGACCTAGGAAGCTAAATGGAAACCGCATGGTCGTGGTCGAATGATACTTCCTAGAAACGGCAAGCCGAAGAAGCCTTGCACCGTTCCGCATGGTAGCGGTCTCGTGCAATTACGCAATAGGCCAATTGAAGGCATTCTGGCCACCGAGGAGGTATGAAAAATCGTGATACAATGGAATGTACAGTAAAAAATCTACTCGTCCATCGCGTCCTCTACGTCGTCGCCGGCGTCGCCCAGCTCCTCAGATGACGGCTGGCCCTCAATCTGCACGACGTCCCCTGTAGCAGCAGACCACCGTGAGATGAGGGCTACCCGGAACACTACCATTTTTTCGCCGATGAGCTTCAGCAGCTGCGCTTGCTCGCTCGTTAACGGTTTCCCTTTTTTGCACAATTCATGCGGGTTGTGTAAGGACGGTACGCCCTTGTTCATGTAGGTCGAGAGACCGAGCTTGCGCAGCTGGGGCTCCTCGTTATGAGGAAAGGGCTCCGGAGGGTCTGAGTGTGTCCGCATGACGGGACCAGGGGGTAATGTCACGGTCCGACTGGCAATATTCCCAGCCCGCGCGAAGTCTGGTTGTTGAAAGTCGGCGAACCATTCGATGACCTCGTCGGGTTCTGTGTCTGTAAATAATACGCCGACCTGGCCTTGTATTTGCTATAGAGTACATAAGAACATCGGTTGAAATTTTAAAAGTTCGGAACGCACCTTGGCCAGTTTATGTATACCCATACGATGCTCTTCTTCTGGCGTGGTGCCGAGAGCTTTTGCCATGACTGCACTCCGCCCAAAGAATATCCGTGCAGTGCTGGAGCAAGATTAGAAGTTGGATGGCATAAAATGGCGTTCGACTTGCTTTTGCCACAGTTTGCGGACAGTTTTAAGATGCGTATTGCGCATGGCGCCGACTTGGAATAGCCAGCAGTATTTCCATTTTTCTGCGTTTTCTTGCAGCTGATGGACGCGTTGGTGGTGCAGAACCCAAATGAAAGAATGCATACATCTTTAATCATGGCGCCCTTCTGCTCCTTGGTCTTTTTGGCGACCTTGGTCAGGGAAACTGAGCACTTTTAACAGCCGCGATGAAGGCGATATAGCGATGCTCACCGAGCTTGGAACGCTTGGACCTGGGCATTTTGACGAGGAGGAAGGGGAAGTAGAAATCGATTGAAAGTCCGCCCGCCAGAAAATTGTTGGATCAATTTCCTTTTCCGGCGATCATGACCTCCATTGGCGAGTCGGACCTAAAAGTGCTCGAGGATTCTCTCCTCAACACGTCTGGCGATGTTGGCTTGCATAACAGATTCCGTGCATTGTTCACCCTCAAGTCTCTAAAATCAGAAGACGCCGTTCGCGTTATTTCTGCTGGTTCATACAAAATACCTGGTTTCAACGAATACTGGGCTGACCCTTGCGATAGGATTCCAGGATCCATCAGCGCTACTCAAGCATGAACTGGCCTACTGTCTTGGCCAGATGAAGAAACCATCTGCGCTCCCGGTCCTCGAAAGCGTTCTCCGGAACACCGCCGAAGATCCAATGGTCCGACATGAGGTAGGGCAGTCCCAACACCTGGCCAACGAAAAAAGTAGACGAGCCTATGAGATAGGCTGCCGAAGCGATGGGCGCAATATCCTCTTCCGCCTCCCTCCCGATACTCCAAGAATATCTCACCGATTCCAATCGTTCGGTGCGCGAGACGTGCGAGATCGCCATCGCAAAGATAGAATGGGATAATTCTGACGAGGGGAAGCGACACACGGAGGGTCTCTCCGACTCTACCATTCCGTACGTTCTTTCTCCCCATTTATATACACAAGCTCTGACCATCGGCACTTTGCAGGTTGTACACGTCCATAGATCCAGCCCCACCCTCTTCCGGACTGCTTGCAGGAACACCAAAGCCCGAAGACGTATCCGATGGCGGAATCCTCGCATTAAAAGCAAAACTGTTGGATACGTCTTTACCACTCTTCGAACGATATCGCGCCATGTTCGCGCTCCGGAATGTCGGCACACCCGCGGCTGTAGACGCGCTTGCGTCTGGCTTCTCGGACGACAGCGCGTTATTCAAGTACGCTATCATCCATCCATGCTTCTCTACTTTAAACTAATACGCTGTTAATCTCACAGACATGAAATCGCGTTCGTCTTCGGGCAACTCCTCTCCGCCCATTCCGTCCCCGCTCTCTTGAAAGTGTTAGAAAATTCCAACGAGTCCGAGATGGTGCGGCACGAGGCGGCAGAGGCTCTCGGTGGGATCGGTACACCAGAGGTGCTGCCGCATCTGAAAGAATGGATGGCCCGGGAGGACGCGCCGCTGGTCGTTCGCCAGAGTTGCGAGGTTGCCATTGATTTGTGGGAGGTAAGTCTCTCTCTCTCTTTGTCGTGATTGAGGCCGTTAATATGTATCATCTTTAACAGCACGAGAATTCGGACGAATTCCAGTACGCCAACGGCCTTGGACCGGCCACTCCGGCGATATCTATCGGTGCTTAATCTGTGTATCAACTGTACTTGTACGGGGCAATAGGAACGCAACCGCGCCATTTTTCACTGCTACCCATACTGTCGTTTTTAATTTTTGTATAGATCCTGCAGTTGTCCAAGTTGGCTCGTAGTACTAATAGTGACGGTTCGGATAACGCGAAACACTCCAGATTCCTTCAGTAGGCAAATTACATGAGCATGGTACCACACAAATGCGTATTTTGTGGGCTGAGTTTACGCGAGTTTGCGAGCAGCCAGCTCAGTGAGTTTCGGGATGCTCCCTGGATCATGATTCATAACTTCGCCATCGATGCATCATTATCTAATATCTTTCCAACTTGCTCCCAACGCGTACCTTTCCGCGAGTTCTACTCGCGAACTCAATGAATCATTCTGTTGAATCTTCCCTCCCATTCTCAGGGCATCGGAAGCCACGAATCGGCCCCATTGCACCCCCAGACCACGTTGCCACTCGTATAAATATCACAGAGTATATCTTCGCGCATTCCTTTCCCTCATACACGATAGAAATCCTAATCCACCTTGTCTGCAACGCGTTCATATGTTTAAGTGCCTGGCATGGAACAACTTTGCGTTGCGTGACAGCGCTGACGAAATTACCACAGCACGCTTCGTTTCGAATTGTTGCTGAGACTTGCCTGCAGTTCTTCACAGCGGTTCGACGGCTTCAGATGATACTCTACTCTTCGGCTGCTTATCACCACGCGCGTCGCGTCCGTATACTCGGCATTGCCTTGTCGGTCCAACTTGGTTTTTCTTTTCAACGCGTTGGCTCCGCGGACAACGGTTGGAGCGTCGTCTGAGTGTAAAGCGCCCGTGAATGCCAGTGGATAACTTTCTTTCCGCCCAACTCGTAAGGGTGTACTCAAATTCAGCTGTTCTGTTCACACCATTAATATTCATCCATTCAGGTTTTTGGTCCGCCTTTCCCAAGTCCAATCTAAAGCAACTTGAAATTAGGGTCCAGTTTATCGCGTCGGCCAGCTTCGAAGATTCCCTCGATCTAGCATTCCGAGTTCCTCAAGTGTGATTAGGGAGCAAAATTCCACAATTAATCGAGCATGGTACCAACTAAATTATCGGCGGCGCGTCCGTGCTCATCGCGTTCAGTTTCGTGACAGCGCTGACGAAATCATATTGTTACTTCTCTTCTTTCAAGCCCTGAGGCCTGAGGCCTGAGTCCCACACCCTTCATTTCTCTCAATCCGACCCGCGATCGCTCTCGTAATGTCGCCGCCGAACGATATAAATCATTGAGCTCAATTCAATTCACCCCCACTCAACACTCCTTCACCATGCCAAGCATAAACCTGCAAGGAAAGGCGAGTCGCTCTCCTTCTATCGTTGCTGCATCGATCGCCGGTATTAACTTCAAGTCGCTGGCGATGGGTAGGTGGCCATCGTAACAGGCGCATCCAGCGGCGTTGGTCTCGCCACCGTGAAGGCGCTCCTCGCCGCCGGCTGCAGCGTAATGGGCGCCGACATCTCTCCCGCTCCAAACTCAATTCAAGAGGCAACGACCTTCGCGTTCACGCAGGGGGACCTCACGAAACCTGAATCGCCGCGCGCACTCGTCGAGGCGTGCCAGAAGAAGTTCGGCGACAAGATCGATATTTTGCTGAACATAGCAGGCATTATGGACAGCTTCGCATCTGCCGAGACGGTTACGCAAGCAGAGTACGAGCGCGTTATGGCGGTCAATTTGAGCGCGCCGATTTGGCTCATGCATGAAGTTGTGAAAGTTATGAAGGTGCACGATTTGAACTTGATTAGAGACGGTTAAGCTGAATGTGTGGCTACAGGTTCACAAGTCTGGGCAATTGTCAATGTCTCCAGCAAAGCCGGGATGAGTGGTAAGTTCGGCACATTGCCTACTTGGGACGGACGTGAAAGCTCATTTATGCTGCAGGTGCGGCGTCGGGACTCGCCTACACGACTTCTAAACATGGCCTGGTACTTGATCTACGGTAGACTTGTGTGTGCTTTCTGAACTTTGCGTCTTTTCTTTCAGATCGGCGCAACCAAAAGCACCGCCTGGCTTCTCAAAAGCCAAGGCATCCGCTGCAACGCAATCTGTCCAGGAAGTGCTTATATTCCCCATATTGATTCTCGCAACCCGTACTGACAATTCTCAGTGATCGCAACCAACATGGCGGCAAGCGTCGATGGGACCAAGAACGATATGCAGAGCCTTGCGGCAGTCCGGTAAGTCCTTGCGTCATCTCCTTATTCTTATTCATCCACTCTAGGCCAAACCACGCCCTGATTGGCAACATCCAAACGGGCGAAGGCGTAATGCCGCCTGAGACGGTCGCGAATGTCTTGCTTTTCCTCGCATCGGATCTAAGCAAGGACATCAACGGGGCGGTCCTCCCTGTGGACAACGGTTGGAGCGTCGTCTGAGTGTAAAGCACCCGTGAATGCCAGTGGATAATTTTCTTTCCGCCCAACTAGTAAGGGTGTACTGTATTCTGCGCAAATTCGGCTGTCCTGTTCAAACCATTCATCCATTCAGGTTTTTGGTCCGCCTTTCCCAAGTCCAATCTAAAGCAACTTGAAATTAGGGTCCAGTTTATCGCGTCGACCAGCTTCGAAGATTCCCTCGATCTAGCATTCCAAGTTCCTCAAACGTGATTTGGGAGCAAAATTCCACAATTAATCGAGCATGGTACCAAGCAAGGTAGATATGGGAGAGCTCGTGGGCTCGGTGTGGGGGAAGGAGGGAAGCGGCGCTGTGCGCCTGTGAGATGAGATGAGAATGGGGGGGCGGCGCTGTGCGCCCGTGATGCGGACGTGAAGAGGTTGTGTGTGTGTGCGGGGGGTTCGGCCGCCCCGGCCGAGCGGGGCTTTCACGAGACAGCGGGAGAGCTGCGGGAAAGGCCGGGTCGGAGGAGAGCGGATCGCGGGACGGGACCGAACCCGTACGCAAAGGCGGCCACGGGTCCCGAAGAACGAGACCCGGAGCAACCCAAGCGTAAACGAAAAAGAAGAGGAGATGGGTGGGTGGGCTCGCGAAACGCGTCGAGGTGGGCGAGGGGCTGGTGGACGCGAGGGGCGACGTAGAGGGCAGAGCCAACGGGTTGATGTGGCTGTGCCGATAAGATTGCTAGATCTACTTTACGGGCGACTACTTTAGGAACGACGCCCACACCACCTCGCCTTCCCACTACCTTGCCTTCTACTCAGGCGGCTCGCAGGCTCGCCTGCCTGAGCTCGCATTAAATTATCGGCGGCCGTGTTTATCGCGCTGAAGTGCCCGATTTGGAAGGACCTCGCGTTTCGTGATGGCGCTGACGAAATCACCTTCGTTTCCGATTGTTACTTACTCAGACTTGCCTGATGCTCTTCTCAGCAGTTCGGCGCCTTTAGCTTGTACTGTATTCATCGCTGGGCTGCTTATCACAATGCGCTTCGTCTCTGCACTCAGCCTGTCGGTAAACCCACTCTAGTTTTCTACGCGTCGGCCTGCTTTGATATGAACGACCACCCATTCTTCTATCTGACCCTGAGTCCCACACCCTTCATTTCTCTCAATCTGAACCCGCGATCGCTCTCGTGATGTCGCCGCCGAACGATATAAATCATTGAGCTCAATTCAATTCACCCCCTGATTACACTCAACGCTCCTTCACCATGTCAAGCATAAACCTGCAAGGAAGGGCGAGTCGCTCTCCTTCTATCGTTGCTGCATCGATCCGGTATTAACTTCAAGTCGCTGGCGATGGGTAGGTGGCCATCGTGACAGGTGCATCCAGCGGCGTCGGCCTCGCCACCGTCAAGGCGCTCCTCGCCGCCGGCTGCAGCGTAATGGGCGCCGATATCTCTCCCGCTCCAGACTCAATTCAAGAGGCAACGACCTTCGCGTTCACGCAGGGGGACCTCACGAAACCTGAATCGCCGCGCGCACTCGTCGAGGCGTGCCAGAAGAAGTTCGGCGACAAGATCGATATTTTGCTGAACGTGGCAGGCATTATGGACAGCTTCGCATCTGTCGAGACGGTTACACTGGCGGAGTACGAGCGCGTTATGGCGGTCAATTTGAACGCGCCGATTTGGCTCATGCATGAAGTTGTGAAAGTTATGAAGGTGCACGATTTGAACTTGATTAGAGACGGTTAAGCTGAATGCGTGGCTACAGGTTCACAAGTCTGGGGCAATTGTCAATGTCTCCAGCAAAGCCGGGATGAGTGGTAAGTTCGACACATTGCCTACTTGGGACGGACGTGAAAGCTCATTTATGCTGCAGGTGCGGCGTCGGGACTCGCCTATACGACTTCTAAACACGGTCTGGTACTTGATCTACGGTAGACTTGTGTGTGTGTTTTCTGAACTTTGCGTCTTTTCTTTCAGATCGGCGCAACCAAAAGCACCGCCTGGCTTCTCAAAAGCCAAGGCATCCGCTGTAATGCAATCTGTCCCGGAGGTACTCAAGTTCACCAGAATAATCCTCTCAATGTGTACTGAAAATCCCTAGCGGTCGCAACCAACATCTCCGCAGGTGTCGATCAGAGCAAGTTCGATATGCAGAGTTTGGCGGCACTCGGGTAAGTCTCTGCGTTATCTCCATCTCCATCTTCTTACTAGTTCACGCAGGCCAGTCCACGCCCTGCAGGCCAACATGCAAACGGGTGAAGGCGTATTGTCTCCCGAGACGGTCGCGAATGTCTTGCTGTTCCTCGCATCGGATCTCAGCAAGGACATCAACGGGGCGGTCCTCCCTGTTGATAGCGGCTGGAGCGTTGTCTGAGTCCAAAGCTGCTGGTTTCACTCCCTCTGAATCCCAGAATGAATTTAACGAAGGCTGTGCTGTATTCTGCGCAATTTCTGCTCCTAAGCAAATGATCAATAATTGATCATAATTCCTGCGGGGGATTTGCTGATGTTCGTGTCCCTGCACTCGGTGGTCCACCCAACCTTTTGTTTTCTACGCGCTGGCTCCTTTGATATCCACAACACATTCTTCTTTCTGACTTCTGAGTCCCACACCCTTTCATGTTTACACCCACGATTGTTCTCGTGATGTCGCCGAATGCTATAAATTCCTGAGCTCAGTTCTTCGGCCTCCGGACGATTGCGTTACTTCCCTCAACGCTCTTTCGTCATGTCGAGCATAAACCTGCAAGGAAAGGCGAGTCGCTCTGTCTCTCGCTGTCTCCGCTGTATTGATCACTGGTATTATAGGTGGCCATCGTCACAGGCGCATCCAGCGGCGTCGGTCTCGCCACCGTGAAAGCGCTCCTCGCCGCTGGCTGCAGCGTAATGGGCGCCGACATCTCTCCCGCTCCAGATTCAATCCAAGACGCGACGGGCTTCGCGTTCACGCAGGGGGACCTCACAAAACCTGAATTGCCGCACGCGCTGGTCGAGGCGTGCCAGAAGAAGTTCGGTGAGAAGATCGATATTTTGCTGAACGTAGCGAGCATCATGGACACGTTCGCATCTGTCGAGACGATCACGCAGGCTGAGTATGAGCGTATCATGGCGGTCAATTTAAACGCGCCGATTTGGCTCATGCATGAGGTCGTAAAAGTCATGAAGGTATTAATTTACGCGATTTGAACCTGGTTGGAAAGGGTAGGTTGAATGGTGTGGTTGTAGGTTCACAAGTCTGGGGCAATTGTAAATGTCTCCAGCAAAGCCGGGATGAGTGGTAGGTTTGATAAATTACCTACTTGGGACGGGACGTGAGAGCTCATTTGTGCTGCAGGTGCGACGGCGGGACTTGCATACACGACTTCTAAACACGGCCTGGTACTTCGCTCAGGGTAGAGTTGTGTGTGTGTATCCTGAACATTACCTCCTTTCTTTTAGATCGGCGCAACCAAAAGCACTGCGTGGCTTCTCAAAAGCGCAGGAATCCGCTGCAACGCAATCTGCCCTGGAAGTTCTTATATTCCCCATATTGATTCTCGCAACCAGTACTGATAATTCCCAGTGATCGCAACCAACATCTCCGCAAGTGTCGATTGGAGCAAGAAGGATTCGCAGAGCCTTGCGGCAATCGAGTGAATCTCTACATCATCTTCATCTCCTTGATCTTATTCATTCATCCCAGGCCAAACCACGCCCTGATTGGCAACCTCCAAACGGGCGAAGGCGTAATGACGCCTGAGACGGTCGCGAATGTCTTGCTGTTCCTCGCATCGGATCTAAGCAAGGACATCAACGGGGCGGTCCTCCCTGTTGATAACGGCTGGAGCGTCGTCTGAGTGTAAAGCTACTGGTTTCACCCCTCCGCCCGGCGGGGGAGGGTGTACATACTGTATCCTGCGCAACTTCGGCTGTTCTGTTCAGACCATCCATTCACCAGATTTTTGGTGCTCGTTTTCGTCGCCTTTCTAAAATTCAGTCTAAAGTGAATTAGGGTCCAGTCTATCGCGTCAACCAGCTCCGAAGTTTTTGCCTCGATCTAACATTTCGGATTCCTCAAATGTGATTAGAGAGCAAAATTACACGAGTAATCGAGCATGGTACCACATGCATTCACGGCGGGGTTCATACATTATCGGCGGGTTCATGCACCGTCGGCGGGGTTCATGCACAATCAATGATTATCGCGTTCAAGTGCCCGCCGAACTATATAAATCATGGAGCTCTTCGCCCCCCAATTGTTCCGTCTCTTTCACCATGTCAAGCATAAACCTGCAAGGAAAGGCGAGTCGCTCTTCTTCTGTTGCTGCTGCATCGATCGCTGGTATTAACTTCAAGTCGCTGACGATGAACAGGTGGCCATCGTAACTGGCGCATCCAGCGGGGTCGGCCTCGCCACCGTCAAGGCGCTCCTCGCCGCCGGTTGCAGCGTAATGGGCGCCGACATCTCCCCCGCCCCAGACTCAATTCAAGAGGCAACGACCTTCGCGTTCACGCAGGGGACCTCATGAAACCTGAATCGCCGCGCGCACTCGTCGAGGCGTGCCAGAAGAAGTTCGGCGACAAGATCGATATTTTGCTGAACGTGGCAGGCATTATGGACACCTTCACATCTGTCGAGACGGTTACGCAGGCGGAGTATGAGCGCATTATGGCGGTCAATTTGAACGCGCCGATTTGGCTCATGCATGAGGTTGTGAAAGTCATGAAGGTGAGCGATTTGAACTTGATTAGAGACGGTTAAGCTGAATGCGTGGCTACAGGTTCACAAGTCTGGGGCAATTGTCAATGTCTCCAGCAAAGCCGGGATGAGTGGTAAGTTTGACACATTGCTTACTTCGGACGGACGTGAAAGCCAACTTATGCTGCAGGTGCGGCGTCGGGACTCGCCTATACGACTTCTAAACACGGCCTGGTACTTGATCTACGGTAGACTTGTGTGTGTGTTTTCTGAACTTTGCGTATTTTCTTTCAGATCGGCGCAACCAAAAGCACCGCCTGGCTTCTCAAAAGCCAAGGCATCCGATGCAACGCGATCTGCCCAGGAGGTACTCAAGTTCGTCAGATCAATTCCCTTAACACGTCTCATATTCCCCAGCGATCGCAACCAACATCTTCGCCGGCAGCGATCCGAGTAAGTATGATATGCAGAGTTTGGGTTTGGCCGCAATTCAGTAAGTTTCCGCGTCATCTCCCTCTCATCTCCATATTCTTATTCATCCGCAGGCCAATCCACACCCTGCACGCGAATCTCCAAACGGGCGAAGGCATGATGACGCCCGAGACGGTCGCGACTGTCTTGTTCTTCATCGGATCTCAGCAAGGACATGAACGGGGCGGTCCTTCCTGTGGACAACGGCTGGAGCGTCATCTGAGCCTAGGGCCGCTGAATCCTTATATGCGGTTTGTATTTAAAATTTGGGGTTGCGGAATTATTGAGCAGATTGAAGTAGGATTGAGGGAGGGGCAGCTAGATACAGCGGCCAGTCGTATGTTCTTTGTCTACGTCCATGGCAGAGGACTTGTTCGAATTGAAATGCAATATGTGAAACCCAGGGTCGATCTTTTCTTTCTTTGGCACCAATCCAAATTGTGCACAGATACATACCCGCAGCACGAGAACATTGCCACTTCGGCCAATCTCAGTCAGGATGCCCTGCGCGTCCAGTAGATGATAAAATAGATAATTCACATTGCTACATGTGCCTACACCCACCCACTACATAAGTTTACCGTTCGTCACGCCCGACTTCTTCAGCGTACGCCCCGCCGCGAAGAGGACGCTGTCTAGTAACGAGGCTACAGTCAGCACTCCTCCGATGATGGCGCATGTTCTGCAGACGGTATGAGCTGGGTATCCGTACAATACAGGACTGGAAGAGAGAAACGCACGATGTGACGAAGTGGGCAAAAGACTGTCGTGTGTCAGAGTGGACGACCAGAATCGGCGAGATTTCGAAATTGAAGAAAGCACCTGGACGGTTTCGTCAATACGGAGCGATCAGACCTACAACCCGAGAGAAAAGTACCTGGGACGCCGGTTACGCCGTGCTGAATGTGGACGCCCTGAGGGCTATCACCCTGGCCGCCGTCTTTGAGGTCCCGTTCAAACTGCGTTGTGCTGTACTGGTGGGTGTTGATCTGGAGCCAGCAGTCAGTACGTGGGCCTAGAGAGTGAAGAAATCTGTACCCTCTTGCCGTCCAATGTCCGGAACTGTGTGGATACGACTTTCAGGAAGTATTGGAACATGTATTGTGATTTCGCCGTCTGCGGGACGCGTAGAGTTAGAAACAATCACGTATCTGAAGGAGAGACAAGAACGGACCCGAGCGCGCGCTCCGTCTAGCGGATTTTGGCCGATCCCGAGACGTTGTCTCATATTTTGGCCGATCTGTGCCTTGTAGATGTCGTATTCATCATCACCTGTATGGTTCACGGTCAATGTTGAAGTGGAACAGTGCGTTAAAAGATACGCACCCTGGAAGCCCCACTCGTGGATGGTATGGGAAAAGTCGTGACGGTTTCCGTCGTCTCGGAGATAGGGTACGAGCTCGTAGATGTTCCGCGAGTTGGTCTGGAACGACCGGCCAGGCGAGAAATGTATATTGCCAATGACCTTGTTGACGCGGATGCGGCCAGAAATATTGCAGCCTTCATTGGATTGCTCCTTCAGCTTGTCTGACCAGCCCTCGTCCTTGCACTGTGGCACTCTTCAGTGGATGTCACCAAATAAATAAAACGGCACCGGACCTGCTCAATGGCGTCGGGATTGGAGAAACTCCAGCCTCGGTTCACGTATGCCTGTCGGACGTCTTCACAGGTGTTGCAGCAGCCGCCTTCCGGCTCCAGACCACCGTAGCACGATCCACAATAGTCGGGATCCCGAGCAGTGTTGATCTTGTCAAGGTCGTTCTTCAATTCTACGCTAACAGCGCTCGGCAGTCGGACCCCCTTGTCATCCAGCCGAGCCTTCAGAATATTGTGTGTGAGGTCGCGCTGCGTCTCGCCGCTGATATCCATAACATCCAGACTGAGGACTGGACGTGGAGACTGGTAAGTTGCAGCAACACACCCCGAACATGTAACACCTACGGTAGCATGGTACCCTCGGAAATGTAATGTTCATCTTCACGGTGAGTTTCTCTCCTCTGCTTTTGTCCACGACAATAGAGGTATCGATGTTGACTCGTCTGTAGTCGAAGAATTCCATGGTTGTGAATGCCAAAATAATGGAGGCAGCGATGATGGTCACTAGTTCCGTGCTTAGTCTCGGTGCGCTGGTATTTTGGGACCAGGTAACTCACAGAATGCGCCAGTGCGAGTCTTGACCTTTACATCTTCCGTAGTCTACGTGTTGTCGAATGAGCGGGCATTCTGAACCGGAACAGCGGGTCCCACCTTTCCAAAGGCATCGACGCCCTTGAGACCGGCGAATATTCCTTTTGCCATTATGACCTAGCGGAACGCGACCGCGAGTGTTGAGGGAAGAACGGAACGAGCAGAAGAAAGGAAAGTAGGAACAAAGTGGATATAGCGACCAAATATTCGCGTGATCTGCATTGCTACGTGTCCTTCGGCTTGGCGTTCCGAAACCAAATCCGACATTCTTCCACCGAAAAAAATATTTAAATTACTAGGCCTTGAGCTAACACTACGGAATCGCAATGCGGTCGACGCCCTGCTTGACCTTCCCAATCAGATTCATGACCCCGTCCCGAATTCCATCAGCCTGCACCCCCACCGCTTCGCCGCTCGTCCGATAGACACCACTGTTAGCACCGCCCAGACTGACGTTGACGCCCCCGAGGTTGAGATTCAGCGCCGGTGCGTTCGACGCGGACTCGGGTGGAGGCTCGTACACCGCGGCAGTGAACTGGCCCGCTGCGGCCCGCACCATCTCCACATACGACGATGAGTTGTGCACACAGGTGCCGCCGAGGAGCAGCCGGGTGCCTGCGGCGGTGGGGATTCCGCCGTTCGAGGCAGCGACGGGGTCCTGGTTGAACAGTGTCACGGTGCGCGCCTCTTCGTACGTCGTTCCACCGATCATGAATATAATCACATCTTGCGGTCTGCACATTGTGAGCACAACCTGACTACAGCGAGATGAAACGCACCTTTGGAGGGAAGCATTCGGGCCAGGGCTTTCCACGAAGGGGTAACTTGCCTCCCGCAACCGTCCCTTGAAAAGGTTCTCCAATGTTTGAGACAGATGTGGTCGGTGTTGGGTGTAAACATTCTCTACGCCCTGAATTCTCATTAGCTTGGAGAAGAAGAGTCTATTCAAATCGCTGTACCTTCAGGCCCTTCAACGCGGACCGCCCCTTTGCAAAAAGCGACTCGGTCGAGAAGAGATCATCTTGCCGCTGATCTGCACCAGCAATGTTTAAAAACACATAAACCAACTATAAAACCATGAGAAGGCAAGGCTGCTGGACCAAGAAGCTCACGTACCCGGGCATCTTCTCGCGAGACCCCATTCGAAAGTAAGAGGTTAATTAGCGAGGCAATATTGCTCGTTTGTGTCTTCTGGTAGCGCAGGGCGAACAGAATCACTAATCGGAGCTTATTCCACGGGGGGACGCCCGGGTTCGCGATGAAGGCTTGAACGCTCTGCGCGCAAGTTAATACAGGCACATCAACGATGAAGACGGGACTTGCGCGTAATTCAGCACCAGCACTAGTCGCGAGCCCCTGCTCCACTTCACCGACTTCCAGCAGCTTGTCGCGGCCCACCAGTCGGCTGAGTTCACCCACGAGTGCGACATGCTTGCTGACGTTCCCACCGAGCTTCCGAAATTCAGGGTATTCCTCGACAAAGCGCTTCATGTCAGATATCGAGTTGATTGCTGACGGTGACTGCGCTAGGGAACGCGATTGGTACGTCTGCACGTAGTCTTTGAGGGATGTGCCAAGGTCACCGAACGTGTCGAGAAAGTGGGATCCGAAGAAAGAATCGGTCGAGGTTGTCAGAGTTATTTCCTGTTCAAAGCACGTTTAGTTCGGTAGCCGAGATACTGAGGTATCAACTAACCGAGAGCTCTGGGCGTACGTCTGGAACCATGCTCAAGTCGACACGGCCATTCTGGATACCCAGCAGCTCATGTACCATCGCCTGGTATGTCCATTGCGAAAGCAACGGCGTGACTGGGTCGTTCCGTCGATCCAAAATGAGCAATAGCGGTGGAACCTGCGTTAGTCGGAAATCGAATAGTGTTGATTCGGATTGAATGCGATGCTAAAGTGTGGGGTTAGAAAAAAAATGTATTAAATCGACTGGACATCGACGCACATGCATTTCCACTGCAAGTTTCTTGGCCATTCCGCTCATCTTTTCGTATCGAATGATAGGTTTCTTTTTCAGGCTCAAAAGGACAGCAGAAATCCCTTGAACTGAGCGTTCGAGAGCCGCAGGGTCCCAGGAATTGAATGTTGATCCGTACAGTGGTTTAGCAGCGGTGGGAGTGTGGTTTAACGAGAAGAGTGCGGGGAGCAACGGAGAATAATCCGCGAAGTATTCCTGATAACACCCTGTCAGTTGGAGCGCGTAGCCATTGCTGCGCGTTGTACCTGAACTTCCCGAACGACTTCATATTCGTCCACCTCTGCAAGACGTTCGATTACGGATTTTGTAAGGATGTTGCTGAAGTCTGCGGACGCGCGTGAGCCATGATCAGGGCGGTGCAACGGACAGGTATAATTCACCCACTGACACAAGTAATACTCTCCATACTTGGGTTCGCTCAGCTCAATCTGCAGCGCCTCCAAGCTGTCGTCGCTGCTCTGGAGGAAGCAGACACACTTCATGTGTGGCATACGGTCGCGCTTTTTGTTGTCGATGCGGTCCGTGAGGTATACTTGGTGCGACAGAAGGGTGGATTGAGTCGACGCAAGTGACACTATCGGTGTCTGCCACAAGCCGAGGTTGGACGAAAAAGCGCCGAAAGTAGGCAAAGAAACGCACGGTATGAGAGTCGAGCAGGAGGACCTTCATCGAGTTCGGCGTTGAGACGAGCTTCGAGACATATGTCTCGACTGCTTTTACGACGTCCATCCTAGAAATCCCAGAGAACAGAGGTAACACAGTCCGGGAGTCAGAACCAGGGGAGCTTCGTGGTATTCTGGGAGTTTGGCCTGGAGAACAACTCAGGACGTGGACACTGGATTCATCGACTTGCGCAGGATGCGATCACTACTGACCCGGGCCGATCAGTCATCGGCAGACAGGTATTTTTATCCTGTCCTCAACCACATCCACGTCTGCGCAATTTGGATGTCTGCCCCGAGGAGCTCGTCTTTCTGAAATGACAATCAGACTCAACCTTTTTTCTGACCAGGAACGCTTGTAAACTTTGACTGAGAATCTTGCTGGGAATCATCGAATAACGCAAAATTCAAACAGGCACTAGAGATCCCCGATTCCAGCTGGTTCCTTAGCCGATACCTGCGAGAATAGTCGCCAATTCCGTCGGAATTGTGCCTTTGAAGCGTGGGCCGCGGCGGACCATTCCTGGGGACGGAAATATGGGAGAACTCTGGCGAAACTGCACCTTCTATCCGTCGGGCAACTTAAGTCCAATTGTGTCCGTTCGGTGGCGCGCACTGGCCAATTCTGGTGCTCCTAAATAATTGTCCCGCGTCCCCCTCGCCATAAACCATGTTCTAATTCTCGAACGTGTGTTCATTCCCGCCGGAAGCGTATCTTTCTGATATTATACGCAAGTTGACGGCAGCCATGGATCCTCGGCGTGTTGCCATCTCACTCTTTCATTTCCGTTAAGTTCTGCGTGCTTTTAACCTCTTCCTATTTAGACCCAACGGCATGCCCTTAGCCGAGGCGGTAGTCACGCAAAAGGAACCAGACAATTCGGGATACTCGTGCTTGAATCGATTATGAAGACGTTCAGGACTATTTATTAACGTGAGCTTCCGCTATTCGACCGGAAACGAGTACGGCGCACGCGGAATTAGTATCCTCCCAAGCCTCCGGAAGAAAACATCAAGTGGTTTCTATACCGCACAAGGTTTTGAGGTTCAAATTTCGCGGTCGCTCAGCGCTCAGCGTTCAGATCGCGAATTGGAAAACTTGAATTATTCAAGGAGCAAAAGTAGCATCGCGTGGTGATCCTATCAACACGAGGCTCGTCCTTTTTCACCATGTCCGACATCTTGGACCAGCTCGCTAGGATTCGAGTGTTACTCCGAGAGCAAGCTGAAGACTGTGCACAGCACGCCAAATATGAACAAGAAAGACTAGAGGTGGCGGATAAACAGCGCGCAGAAACGGACACGAAGAAGGCTGAACTGAGAGAAAAGTTGGAGAAAATCATCAAGGGAAGGGAGGAGATCCAAACCCGCGACAGAACAGTTGAATGTGAATTTGACTTCAATTGTACAAACATTTTGTTTGACTCGCCAGTAGCTGAGGATCTCGATGCTATTATACGGCTTCTCAGAGAGAATCATGACGGTCGGATGGAAGCGATCCAGAAATTCATCAAGGGTCAGTAAACGAGTGGAGGAGACCTACATGCAGCTGATCGGGCAATTGTAGACTCTTCAACATTTCAACGTCAACGACGAACCGAGTTGTTAGAAGAAATATCCCGGGCTCGCCTTCACCCGAGGTCTTAATCACAGACCATCATATCTTTCATCGATGCCCTTGGTTCCTTTCGAATTTAGTCCAGAGAGTTCAGTGGGTACTATTTTTTCCGGCAGCGATTTCGGGCCATAAACAGAGCGGAGATTCCCCCAAAGCTTTTGACGTTTGTATTGAAGGTGTCATTTTCAAAGGTCAATGAACTGAATTATTCAAAGAAACGACCCAGTGACCGTTGAATGGCTGCATGGCGTTGAAACTTGAAAGATGAGCTTCCTTGGACCTGAGGCTCCATTCTGAGATCTCTGCCGATTTAGAAGATTTCCTTGGGAGCTTGTCCAACTCGCGTTGGACTGGAGCACCCAGAACCTCAAAAGGACACCGAGCCGACAAGCTACAATATTGGGTGCCATCAGGGGGAGACCACTAAAAAGATTATTAAAATTGACTGGTACTGTGGTCCAAGAGGCGAGCAATCTCTGGATCGTGGAAGTTGATCTGTGCACGTGAGTTTGACGTGCAGCGCCACCGCCGTACATCGGAACACTCCTCGTGACAATGGGGTATGTGCAGTATGTACAGAGGGATCAACTCTCCATCGGCTCTGTTGCAGGTTGGCGAAGACGCGCCGGTCGGGTGGGTTAAGCGGGACGCGACGCGCACGTAGATGGTTAGTGGCAAGTGTGTGGCGAGTTGATGGCCGCGCGGACGCCGCTGACTCAGACTTGCCTTATTTGGGGGGTGGGTCCCCCGTGGGAATATATCTGCGATAAGGAGATCGCACGCCTCTTGCTGTGGTCTACTGTTTGGTATTTGATGGCAACTGATCGGCCACACCGCCGGCATCGAATCCATCAATTCGCGTCGCGCTGGTCTACGACGTGTTTGTGGGGTGACGCGTTGAGCTGGCTGTGTTCAGGCAGCCTTCAGGCTATTATTAATGTTGTATCTAGCGGTGCTTGAGCATGTGTATCATGCCAAGTGTTCAAATTTCACTCTCTGTCTTTTTATAACTTTATAAATAGTACACTAAGTAATTTAATGGCCTTGTCTCTGGGTTTTTTTAGTTGTATGCTGGTCTGACTCTGAGATCTCGGAACCTGTTGAGTAGGTGGTGGCGCGGGGAGCTCAACGTGTCACCCCACGAACGCGTCGTAGACCAGCGCGACGCGAATTGATGGATTCGATGCCGGCGGTGTGACCGATCAGTTGCCATCAAATACCAAATAGTAGACCACAGTACCAGTCGATTTTAATAATCTTTTTAGTGGTCTCCCCCTGGTGCCATTAAAAGCGGACACAATCTTGCCGTTGTATAGCCCTGTTATTACAACGGCTTCTACAAACTCGAATCTCAGAGTAAGTACTAATATAGTCTCTCTTAGCCAGATGTTACCAACAAAAAAGCTTGTACCTCGACTCTCGTGCGTTCTTTGTCTCCCTACTGCCAAATCAATTTGAGGTCATTTTCGTTGTACTGTATCATTTCGACCAAATGTTCAGGTGATGGGTGACAGGGGGTCATGAACTGAACAAATTTGACCTTGGTGACAGTGACATCGCAATTTTAGGGCTCAAAATGAGTAAAAAATACAAAAATCTCGAGTCCGGCATTTGCCGGACTTCCATTTATGGTAATTTTCTCGTGATTGCCGAGAAATGAACACTGAGTCCAGTGTATGGCAACAGGGACTGGACAGCTTCGGTTTTCCGCCACGGCAGTACAGCAGGCGTGATTGGCAGGAGGATTTGACCCTTTGGGGTGGTAGGACCCCAGAGACATGTCACTTACGCCAGTGGGTATCTTCTGGCTCTGTTTCTGGCCGGAGCTAATAGCTTATATATATGTTTTTGGGTCCCAGTTTTCTGTCGGGAAGATACTCAAATCTGCGTGCTCAGGACGCTCGAAAGGTCCAACAGGCATGAATAGGATCGGCACATCCGTTTTAGGAAGGTGGTTGCATTTTTCATTCGACCGCGAGGACGGTACGTTCAAGGACACGAAATCGGTGATCAAAATATTTTATACTGCCAAAACCCCATACAGACGCCCTCCCAGGTCGCCCAGGCCCTGACTCACAGCCAACTAATTGGTCTGACAGCTTCAAGCCTCAATTTTTCAAACTTCCACCCTTCTTCATTATTTTTCCGATGCGTTAGCATCAATACAAGCTGAGTGATCACTGAACAGGTTTCAGGTTTCCCCACGCAGTTAGACCAGCGCTCATAGTACTTTCTCATTAGCATCGACACAAACTGGCCCCCACTCGCGAATATGTTCTGAAGTCGCAAGTGTTGTGCATTCTTGTGCAGTGGTATTGTGTTTCCTTTCCTCTCCAGTTGGTTTTACAATCGTTTGTTGCTATTCCAATTGTCCGTCACATTATCCCGATTCCACTGGCTCAGATCGTAGCTTTCCAATTATCTCCTTGGCTTGGGTGCTGTATGCTTTTGACTTGTGATCATTTTGAATGATTTCTCACTTCAGCGCTCTCATTTTACTCTCGGGGCTTGAGTTCAATTATGGACAACGGTTCTCTAACGATGAAGCACAATCTTCACATTCTCGTCCATCAGGTTGATTCAGCGTCTGGGAAATTCCTCAGTCCTCCTAACTTATTGCAATGTGACTCAACCGCTCTTATCTCATGTTGATATCCTTGAGTTCTTTCACCCTGACCTGGGAATTCCCGATTTTAATTACTTTTCATCTTGAGGTAGGAATGTTGTCACAGGCACCGCCGATTCAACGAGTTGTTGAACGGCCACGGCCCCTGACTCGACGGCCCATCGACCAGGTTTCCAGGTCTCGAACAGGATGTTACACCCGTGACGGGGAGAACGGGCGAGAAAATACCCCCAATTTCAATGAGACTTGAGAATCTGTAGCTGTGAGGGTGTGTGCTGCATATCTCCATATTGCTGCAAGTTGAACTCAAGAGTCGGCAGATGCTCGAAGATAATCTTCAATTCAACAACCTAAAAAATATGAAATCAAGGCTGTGGATGTGGACCAAGACCAGTATTCATCAAAGGCAAAGTGAATGCTCGCTGTATAGCGTTACGGATCCACCATTTGAATCCTGTGGAGAACTTCTTCTATGGCCGAGATCACCGAAGCCCTCTGATCCAACCTCGCAGCGCTCGTACACTTCGATCTTCAAGCTCTCGCCAGACTAAGCCCGGCAGCTGCTCTTCCTCCCTGTTACAGACGCCATTACTCCAGCAAAGAATTGAAGGGCACAATAACTGTCAATCAGATTGTCTTGAAGGCTTGGATCGCCTTGGCTGCTCTTTGGCTCCTGCGATTCTCACGTATCTCAGCAGCTCTTGGAAGACCACACCCATCTTCGAGGAATGGACTTCTTCGTACTTTCAAGTTTTTTTTTTGCTTCTTTTCTGCTGACAGAGGGAAATATCCCGGTATCTCGCCCTTATGGTGTTCAACCTTGACTTTGGACTCTGTATCTGACGGGAGGAAAATCTGTTCTTGTCCACATGGAATTCTTTTCAGAGCATTTTAAAGCCTCAAATGCTAACTAACACAGAGTGACAACTACTGGAAGGTGCATACAATCCTTAGTTTGCCTTAGGTTTGACCCAGAGGGCAATTTCTTTCATTTACCCTCGGATAGGGAACTCGGCCGCACATTTGAAAATAGCAATGGTTAAAAGAGATGGATCCGGCAGACAGCTTTTATCCGTTGTTCCTTATTGTCACATTTCTGGGATCTCCAATCTTGACCCTAATGAACGACGTGCGTACTCACTTCAACCACTTTCTGCCATTTTACTTCCGAAAGTTCGGCGAGGCACAATTGTTCTACAACAAACTTAATAACCTACACGTTTTTTCGCCCCCAGCTCATTGAACTACTACCACTGGTTGGAAAATTCAAAATTTTCTGCTGAATCCTCAGTGAAAAATGTTGTTTGTTTTCCATCAATTTTTCAGCTGGAACTAGGTGGAAAACTCAAAACATTTTCACCACTTTTCTGATTTGAGGTGAAAAATGCAAAAGAAAGTTGAAAAGGGGTAAAAAAGGTTTGAAAATTTCACCATTTTTTTCAGTGAACAATGTCTGAAAAACAAACGACATTTTTCACTGTAAATTGTGCTGGAAAAATTGAATCTGCCAACCAGTGTACTCCACAAAATGACGACGGGGCCTAATTCTTTTCATTCTGGAATTTCAACCACACCGCCGTGGACGACTCCCATGGATAACATAGTACTGAACTGAAAATGGTTTGCTAGCCCTTTGATCATTGAGGCCAACTCAGATATTCCGAGTGGATAAATAAAAGTGAAGTATTGGGGTCCAAGTACAGGTTGAACACTTGTTTTATAGTATCTCTGGCTTCTAACTAATTTCGTGTTTCGACAGATCGAACCACGAGGTATTTAGGTTGTCCTTTTTAAACGATTTACCGAAATACAACAAACATCTGCGTGACCAAGCCCCCATAATCTGAAGACGGCCCGAAAATGCCACTACGACGACAATCATGGATCCTCACCCAACCAACACGTATGCCACTAGCAAACCGCAAACCGGTCCGCCTCCCCGAAGACCCCTGGGAAACCTTCCTGCGGAGTGAAAGACATCACAGTCCAAACGACACATGACCTGAAAAATTGTAATCCCAACTCCTGTTCATCTGCGAAGTATTTCCGCATAATTTGGACCAGTTTCCAGAAAACAATTGACCCTTGGATCCGGAGCTACAATGACTGCGGCCGCTCTATTACTGACCTTTTTATGGGTGATCAATGGAAGTTTGACGAAATGTTCGTGGGAAATCTACAAATCTTCCAAATGTCATCCATGCTACTCACTCCGGATCGTTCTATGGGTGTTTTGGACACACACTGGTTGGAAAATTCAAAATTTTCTGCTGAATCCTCAGTGAAAAATGTTGTTTGTTTTTCCATCAATTTTTCAGGTGGAAACTAGGTGGAAAACCCAAAACATTTTCACTGCTTTTCCAGTTTGAGGTGAAAAACTCAAAAGAAAGTTGAAAAGGGGTAAAAAAGCTTTGAAAATTTCACTATTTTTTTCAGTGAAAAATGTCTGAAAAACAAACAACATTTTTCACTGTAAATTGTGCTGGAAAAATTGAATCTGCCAACCAGTGACGGACAGTCGAAGATTCAAGTTTCTCTAGACGGAACCTTAGAAAACAAGATGATGGGGCCTTTCCGTCTGAATTGCAGCTGGCAACGAATTTATGGTGTATTGTTTAGTGCTGATATTGAATTTAGAGACATGAACCATACATACGGATCATACAGAGATTCAACGCAACACCACTGGTTGGGAGATTCGAGTTTTTCAGCAGAATTTATGGTGAAAAATGTTGTTTGTTTTTCAGACATTTTTCACTGAAAAAGGTAGTGAAAAACTCAAAACATTTTCACTATTTTGTGAGTTCGAGGTGAAAAATTCAAAAGGAAGCTCAAAAGAGGTGAAAAAGGTTTGAATTTTTCACCGCTTTTTTCAGTGAAAAATGCCTGAAAAACAAACAACATTTTTCACCATAAATTGTGCTGAAAATCTTGAATCTCCCAACCAGTGCACCGAGCACTTTGACTTCTCAAATTCGGGTAAACTAGGGTTTCTTCAAAGAGTGTTTAGCGGCACTCGGGAGAAAGTGCTATGGGCGGCGCTGGTCTAACTGCATGGAAAAACCTGAAGCCTGTTCAGTGATCAACCAGCTTTGTCGATGCTAACACATCAAAAAAATAACGAGGAAGGGGTGGAAGTTTGAAAAATTGAGGCTCGAAGCTGTCAAACCAATTAATTGGCTATGAGTCAGGGCCTGGGCGACCTAGGAAGGCGTCTGTATGGGGTTTTGGCAGTATAAATTATTTGATCACCGATTTCGTGTCCTTGAACGTACCGTCCTCGTGGTCGAATGAAAATGCAACCACCTTCCTAAAACGGATGTGGTGTGCCGATCCTATGCCTGTTGGACCTTTTGAGCGTCCTGAGCACGCAGATTTGAGTATCTTCCCGACAGAAAACTGGGACCCAAAAACATATATAAGCTATTAGCTCTGGCCAGAAACAGAGCCAGAAGATACCCACTGACATAAGTGACATGTCTCTGGGGTCCTACCACCCCAAAGGGTCAAATCCTCCCGCCAATCACACCTGCCGTACTGCCGTGGCGGAAAACCGAAGCTGTCCGAGAACGATGAGACTATAGGTATGATGGCAGAGTATGCCATAGTCTGCCATCATATTGATGGCAGAGAGCGCACGTGGAGAGATTATATTCGGTGAGACCGCCCACGCAATCGTCGCAGGCATTCAGCCCACTCATTACCTTCGGATAATTTCTGTACTCTTTGCCTGCACATTTTCTTACCGATGTTTTCCTGCAGTTGATCCTTCCACACTTCCCCATGGCTTGATTGCCTAATCCTTTTAATGTGTTGCTTTCCCGAAGGGTATCCCTGCATTCGGCCAACGCGGCTCCACGCTCCGGTCGCGGGCCGGTTGCCACGTTGTTCCTCAGCTTGACTCCCACCACCGCCCTCCAGCGCCCGCAACCCCGTATGCCCTTGAGCTGCGCGACTCACGGGACAGGAGAGAGAGGTCTCTAGGAGGAGTACCAGGGACTGGGAGAAGAGGTGCGGCCTCCTTTTATATTTTTATCTCACCTTTTTTTTAAAAAAGTGCCGACATTTTCTCGCCCTCGCGCAACCTCCTCGTGCAAAGTCTCGAACACCTGACCAACTTACTCATAACCAAGACAGGTGCACCACCTGTTCGTGCTGCTCCCGCCCATTAGGGACGACGAAGAGGTCCGCCCAGAGCCGCTGGTGGTGCGCCTTCTCACCCAACCTCTGCACCCAACCTCCACGGACAACCTCCTTGCACGATCTCCACACACAACCTCCGCACACAACCTCCACGCGCATCCACTGCGCCCATCCACCGCGCACATCCACCGCGCACATCCACCGCGCATATCCACCGCGCCCACCTGCTGCGGGCCTTGCCCTCGCTCAACCTCCTCACACGATCTCCACGCACAATCTCCACACATGACCTCCACACATGACCTCTGTGTCGACCTCCACGCCCTCCACGCCCGATTTTACATGTATAGCGTACATGTATTAAACATACATAATTGAATCTCAAACTTGAGCAGCTCACTTCAGTGATGCACGTTCTCAATGGCTTCGGTGAATCGGTGCACCAATTTTCGGCTTCACATTTGTTTCAGGGGGCATCCCAGAGGTCTGTAGCACGTATAAGTGAAAGCAGTGAGGGATTTTCTCGAGAGATGAGCAAGAAAACACATTGTCAATAGCGCGAATAGAGTGAGTTTCAAACTCCACAATTACTCATGTAATAAGCTTTTACTACGATCAGAGCCCCGCGGTAAACAACAGACTACTTCGAGGGAACCTTTCCACATGAGCTTTGCAGGCTTTGTATACACCAAAGTGCTGCACTCAATTACTCAAGAAACTCTTTCCACAAAAATTGTGTGGACGTGGTTTCCAGTAGTTTTAACTTAAGTTTGGTGAAGGATTATGGTAGAAGGCAAGGGTTACATTGAATAGATGAACGCAATAGATGGAGGGAATCGCTGCGGTGATTGTATGGCATACACTATGCCATACAAGTCTCTGCCATCATACCTATAGTTTCATCATTTTGAGCTGTCCAGTCCCTGTTGCCATACCAGTGAACATTTGTGGTGACAGGTGACATCCTGTGAACGTTGTGAACATTTGGTCGAAATGATAGTAAGTGTAGTTGTGAACCCCATCTCGTCTTCAAAAGTTACATGGATTGAATGGAATCTGAATCGGCTACCGTCGGCCGAAACCCAGTTGCATCATGAATTACGTGGCCGCGTTTCAATCCTTGTGTCCATCCACCAGCCATCCACTGGCTCGTCTTTTCGGCATAGTTGTATTCAAACAGAAAATGGCGTTCAAAGATCCAATTGCTGTTCTTTGAGTGGAAGACTGTACTTACTACTCGCTACTCAAGTTGAGAACTTCTCACAGCAAGTCTCACAGCGTTCTTGACTTGCTCGACGGTGGGTCTGCCCTACGGAAGGACTCTTTCCACCTTCCACTCGGCAGGTATTGCCGCTTTGTGAGCCCTCCGTTCAATTTTTTTATGTGCTTCCCGCCGCGACTCGAAGCCCTCACGATACCGCACATTCTAGCATCCGCAGCGTAGAATCTCGGGTTCCGAGGCAATACGGCTGCCGTTTGGTTTCCGCGTCTTGACGTCAGAATCCCTTTCTGTGCCATCCGACAATTATCTGTGAAGTCCGCCACTATTACCCCGTCACTCCTAAGAGAGGCCTTCGCGCCTTTGTTTCCAAAGAACTTGCTACGCCCCCCTTCTCATGTTTCTGTTCGTGCAAACATCGCATCACCACTGACCTTTTCCTTTTCCTTTTCAGCTTGGAGACTCCCAACACAGTATGCTTGGACTGTTCATTCTTGTTGGTTCTACTTGTCGGTTTTCCCAACGCGAAATCGCAACTGTAATGCGAATCGGTAAACCTCCTCAGTGACACGTACTCCCAGTTTTCCAGCTTCAGCTTGCGAATTCCTCAGATTGCCATAGGAGAAGTGTCAGAGTGCGGATACGAAATACTACAGAGGACGTTGAGTGACGCATGGGTGAGCTTTGAAACTTTCGAAAATCTAGGCCTCAGTGGGTTGAGTTGCGGCCTTGGAAATGCAGCAATTACGAGCAAAGGTCACTGGTGATTTTTTGGATGAGAGCGTCGAGCTCTGACGCATTTTCTGGCAGCTCGCACAAGAGCGGTCGGAAGACGAAGAAGTGAGCATGACTCCAAGGGAACCGCGTTTAAATTGTGGACGATGGAAGTGAACCGCCTGGCCTGGCCTCGCGAGCAGCGGTCAGTACTTTTTTCGGTTGAGAAGCGTCAATTCTAAGGCATTTGTTACAGCTCGGAAGAGTCCACGACTCTCCAAGGGAACCGCGTTTAAATGGCACGCTGGAAGAATTCCCTGTCAGTTTGCACAAATTCTAAGCCGCTCAGGAATATTATGGACAGTCTGCAGGAATTCTTACAATTTCCGAGGAAAGAGCCGCTGGTCTCTTGCTTTTCAGCAATGAGGTTTGCTTCGACCCTCGGGGTTCGAAGCTGCGAACCAAATCTCGTACCTGGCGTGCTTAATCCGAGTTATGAACCATGTTAACCCCAGACCCCGCACTCCTTCTCGAACTCTCGATCTCGGCCTAGGACAATCTTCGATTTCGCTCTGCCGGCAGCGAGCGCCGGGAATGGCTCTGACCCGCGGATACTCTGCTGCTGCCTTCCCGAACTCTGTCTCAGAATGAAGGCATTGACTCATAGGAATAAATCCGCTTCGCTTCGCGTTTTTTTTCCAGTCTATACCAAAAACGAACGATCAATCGCATGGTCTGTCTCACATTTGTCCAAGCGTCTTTTTGAGCGTCTTTGTGTCCCTCTCTCCGCGACGCGCCGACCGCCGAGTCTAACCAAAAGGTCCTCTTGTCAATGTCGCGTAGGAAGAGCGCGGGTGCCACGGATAAAATTCATCTCTGGTCTGCAAAAATGGGCCGGCCCGGTCTGGCAACGGCGACCTCTGCTAGCGACCGCGACACTCCGCGACGTCGCGTTACGATAGCACTCGCGCTGCAGTGTTATAACGGCAGGATATCGGCCGAGTTGCTCCGAAACAGAAAGGTTCAACAAGTTGCGTTTTGGATGCGCGCGTCGAATAGCCTTGAGCTTAAGGTTATGTTGTTGATTGGTTGTTGAAATATACCCCGGCACGCCAGCATCTGACCTGTCTCATCCAATAATGCTCTTCCTACGTGGAATCTCACCCCAGGTTACTTTAACTACTACGCGATGTTTCCCTTGATCCCACAACCTCGACTGAAGACAAACGCCACCCTTGGCGATCCTCAGCCGGCATTTATTTACTCGCCGTACTTGCTCACTCACCACCCTGGAATCTCACTGCGTTTCGTTGGCTCTAACACGATCGCCGAGAAGTTAATGTGCGCATCAATATGAAAGTGAGCGCCTGCTTATTACGGGGGCCGCCGCCACAGGTTGATCCTAGGTGAATCATCGGGGTCTAGCATGATTTTCACCTGATTTGGCCCAGATAATTAATATCGGTCTCGAACGTCTCAGAGACGACTCGGAGTATCAAGATCAGTGACTTCGCCCGTGAGGGGTCGCCGGCCAACAAGGTTGGCGCTAGAATGAGACGGTTGGGGCGTATTTCGTGACTTGCAGATGGTTGCTGACCTTCAAACATGCCATCGAGGCGCAGTGGAAAGGGGGCGATGCATTCTGCACTGCCGATAGATATCAACAACTCGAGTGGTCTCAACTCAGTTGGAAATGATGTTCGGAGACTGCGCCGGAAACCAACATTCATATACCGTGGTCAAGCGCTGGACTCGATGCGCAGACTATCATTCGCTGAACATCAACACTGGTTATGAGGTGAACATTCCAATCACTCGCGTTATGCAAGTTACAGCTATTTGCAGAAGTAATCAGGTCTGTACGCACGCAGGGGAGGCGCATGCCCGAGTTAACCGAATGTTACAGCTCTAATGAGTCGAGCCATTCGACCGACGGAGGACCTCGGAGGAATACCAGCAGCTAACTCGTCAGACTTTTGAATGGCAGCTTGAATCCGCACTTCATTCATTACACTTAATAGGTGTGTGTTTGGTTTCATTTCTTCAGACTTTTGAATGGCAGCTTGAATGCGCACTTCGTTCATTACACTCAATAGGCGTGCGGTGCGGATGTATATTTTTATTTCTACATATATTCATTCCATAAGCACCATTCTAATCCAGTAGGGTCCCGCGATTCCCATCCACCTTCGACGCGTCGCCGATAATCAATTGAGTCATTTTACTGCTTACCAAATAGCAAGGAGTATGAAGCAATGCGATCATCTTGGCTGCTGTATGTATTGCATAGTTGGGACTCATGAATCACTCTGCAGCGGGATCCGAAAGAATCTCGCGCTATGATGGTCGAGAAGTTGAAAATACTCACTCCGTAATAAAATCGGAGGTAAGTACATACTCAGCTAAAGGTAAACATATCCATAATTTCCTGGGTGCCTCCGGGGCGGTAGGCCGCACGGCTGATATTTATATCATGAACTCTCGCGTTGGGGGTGCAAACTTCCGCGTTTTTGCATGAAATGGGTGATCAGCCCGCGTTTAATGACGGTGAGGCTGTCGTCGATGTTGCCCTAGCAGCTGGATGAACACATCCTAGCTATGGGGAATCATACGAGTGCGGGACTGGCCGTTTGAGTTTGGGGCATCAGAGTTTGAGTGATACGCCGCACGGTCACTGGAGGTCGTCGAGAGTCATTGATCTTGATTGGGCTGGTTCGTCAGACACGTAGAGATGTTCCCAACTGTGATGGGAAGCTATGCACCCATTCCAAGTTCCCAGTATTTGGAACGATATATTGAAGGCAAGTGGTGATTTCAGCGTTTCTCGGCAACACATCGAAACTTGTTTGATCATTGCGAGCCGCAGTCTTTGAGGTCGTCAGGGAATGACCAAGTACGTCGCCAGGCACGGTTCCCGCGATGTTCAGCATTCGTCGTAAATGCGCGAGGGAAACAAAAAAATCCGAACAGGTCAGATCTTCTGGCGCGCAGGTCATGGGTGGGTGGCGTAATATGATGTTAAACATAGGACAAGTAGCATGTGCAGAGTCAAGACTTTCAGCGCAGGAAAAAACCGGATTATTCGGAATTGAAAGCAGCGGACGGTACCTCGGGTTCGGGTTTCCGGGGGATCGCAGCGACGCTAGAAAGTGTAGTGAATTCGGCGAATATGCGGAAATGTCAGCCGGTCGGTCAGCACGCAGCATCCACCAGGTCTACACTCAGCATCGTCGTCTGCCGCGGCGAGCACGAATCAGTTAAAACACGGCGGGATCTTCGGTGCCAGTAGTGCTTTGTAAAATTGAATTAAAGACGAGTCCAGGGAAGGCTGACATACCTGCGATCAGTGCGCGCCGGGGCGGCATTGCGAGGACAAACAGTATCGAAGATGTCGACCTTGGATATTCAAGCAGCGGTGATGGACCTCCGAGGCTGATGCGCGATGTATGGATACATTTGCAGATGATGTGCAATATGGGATGTCGTGGCGTGGAGCAGTCTGGAACGTTTTGGTGGCTTGAGGGGATGCTGAAAGGAGGAATAGTTCTTGAAATCAGTCCCGAGTCGGCGGAATACTTTTGTCGCCGTGTTCCAGGCCGAGAAAAGTCACAGACAGCAGACCGACCGGTTTTAAAGTTTGTGCTATCTGTTGTCCGTTCCCTTTCTCGCAGGGATATATTGACGGCAGATTGGCAGCTTGCGGCAACGGTGCTGGCATTTAGAAACTCGGATACCAGTGGATCATCCTGAACCGTAGGCTTTGAACTTGATTCTCCAGATTCTCCACAGCGAGGGGTGGTGTATATTTAACCCAGAAACTGGAATACCCCCCCCCCCCCCGTAGATAAAAAAAAGATGAGTCCAACGATCACGGAGCAGAGGGAAGCGGGGGCCGCAGTTATAGTTAGGAAGCAAGCAAGCGTGTATTTTGGGAAGCAACGGGTATGTGAACAGTTATGGGAAGTTGCCGATTAGGGAAAGGTGGGATTGGTTGAAACGCCACTAATCCATGAGGAGGACGACAAGAATGAAAGAACTAAGTTTGTCGGTAGATGATTGAGTGAAGGGCCAGACAGACCGGGCAGACCATAAGAAAGCACAAAAAAATCATCAGCTTCCGAGGACGGGGGCGACCCGGTAGTGAGTCGGAAGTCGTCATCGCCGGTCTTCACGCAGTATCCCGCAGTGGGCGTAAGAACAAGGGGAGATGCATGCAAGGAACAACGGAATTCGAAAGGAAGCAGTAGCAGACAACGGGATATATGCAGGGCAAGACGGAACGACGGCAGGAGCCGAATGAACGTAAAGCTGAACGCCGGGCCCGGATGAAGCGAAATTGAGTGACGCCAGAGGGGACACATATTTATTGGTTTTTTTTTTTTGAAAAGGCCAACAGGCAGCCAGAGACTTGAATAGTGCACGTCCGACCGATCCCAACTTCAAGCTCGGACACCAGCGTAATTACACCGAGTAATGTTGTTGCCGAAGCGTCAGCATGCGAATATCGCACTGTAGATGACGCACGCACAGAATGACCCATGCTTATCAAGGAACGAGAAGCTAGTCGGGGAACATAAAGTCGCAAAGTGAGAGGCTAGTCGGGGAACATAGAGTCGCAATTTTAAGACCGCGGGGAAAGATTGGGAGTCACAGAGCCGTTCAAAGTCCGCTCGAGGGCGGAGAGATTAACAGTCCTCCAGCATATTGCTGCGCCGGTTTCAAATGATGTGTGTATCCCGGATCAATCAGTAGGGTGAGTAGGAAGGGGGTGAGAGGGGATCGGGGAAATCAAACCAAGTATGAACGGACAGGCATAAATCGCCGGTATGTTTTTTCTTGGCTTGAATGACAAGATATTCTTGCGCTGACGGAGTTCAGTTATTTTTGGGTTGAGTAGCCACTTCAACGGAAATCTGCGTGCGAAATGGTCATGGGTTGGTGACTTGTATGAGACGATGCACGGAGTTGTCGACGGTCGTAGCGCAATCAAACCTCGGCCTCGGCGGCGCGTCCTCCACGCTTGTCCTCCCCTGGCCCACTTGTCCTCCCCTGGCCCAGGCAACAGGCTCGGCCTCGGCGGCGCGTCCTCCACGCTTGTCCTCCCCTGGCCCAGGCAACAGGCACTAAAAGTCAAGTCAAGTCGGACGCAAGTTGCACATGTACGACCCGCTGAGGAACGGTCAGCCATCTACGACAGTGCCAATCTTGATGAGAAAACCATAGCTTGAGATGATTGCCAGCCCCCGGCGCCAATCTTGACAAAGTGTTGATACAGCCAGTGCAAGTCGAGAAAACAGCTGCCAGTCGCCGACCGATGTGGGTTCGGAGACAAGCAAACGCGACGACCTCAGAGCGGGAGATTTAAAAGAGAGCGGTGACGCTGCCGATCATTCTCCTTTGATCATTCTCGGAAATTGCCGGTGGATTTGAAAGTCAGCGTATTATCGAATCGCCGGAAACGAATCGCCGTTCTCGCCGTATCTTCCTGAAATAGAGTGTATACTCACGGAAAAAACGCCTCGGGCCCAGAAAGAAAACCGGTCAAGATCAACACGAAATGCGGTGACGATCAGCGGTATCACCGGCTGTTGGAGGTACTTAAGCTATATGAAGGGGGAGGAGGCTGTACTGTTTATGGGCACCGGGAACAGCGACCGCCACAATGATGTATACCCCGCAAAGCGATGATACATGTTTCGTACATAGAAAGGTACTCGCCGAGAACCTGACAACGTGCCTGACAACGTGTAGAATATGAACTTTAATACAACAGAGAAATTGTAATCTGTTGAGCCCAAATTAGTCCACTTGCCTGGAGGGGAAATTTCGGGACATAGTTGGTTATCGGATCTGTTTCACAAGACCTATATATTGAGCCGGAAGACGAGGAGTCTCTGTGACTGGCCTTGAATACACGGATTCCAATGATTAGCAAGGAGGTCGGAAGAAGACAGCACCGTGATGCAGTGCACCGCACAATAGATGGCTATACCCCGTCTTGAAAGGAGGGGAGATCATTACCTCACTTTATTTTAACGTCCGTGTTGCTGAATTGGAGGTAATAACCCGAAGCTCGAGACGAATTCAAGATGAGATGGAGAAATCAAAGAGACACTCAACGACTTCAACCAGAAGTACTGAAGAAATGGCCCCGGTGTGACAAGGTTAAGATGAAACAGTGGGCGACAGCACTGCTCGACTTTGGAGCCGTTTGCCGTCATGGGGGTCGGGGCGGGTGGGCGGGCGGTGAAGTTGTAGCCCAGCAGCGGTGGAGCGGAGTGGCCCGAAATGAAGTTGAGATTGAACCATCCTTGGTTTGAGGAAGAGCGCCCCGGAGAGGACGGGTTTCAGTCTACTGGTCTGATTGGAACCTGAAGGCGTGCCAACGAGCACTCATCCGAGGATATGCCACGTTGAACTCGAGAGGGGTTTGGAGCACCGTTACATAGGACATCACCCACAACGATACCCCACATCTGCGCCCGTGGTCAAGGTTGATAGATGAGTCTGCTTTGTCTAAGATAAATTTGAGGAGAGTCGACGGTGGACCGAAGTGACCGAGATGAGTTCGGAATTTATCTAACCAGTGAGTTCGACAGACAATAATTAATACAGCGGTGGCGAATCGGAATAGGAAGAGGCATTCAATAGAGGTTGCCAAGGATTAATCCAAATTTTGCGTTTGGGGTGGAGACCGCTAGGGGAAAAAAATCGGGCAGTTAGTTCGTTGGAGTAATATCATGTAGCCAATAGCCGCAACCAATATGATCCAGTGCTGCATATGGTTCGCTAATATAAGGGATATGGTCAACAAGCACTCGGGACGGGACGGAAGATAATTAATTAACTTCACCCCTCCGCCGCCCATCGCGATGCAGGCTTGGCCAGATTTCCCGGCGTCCCGTGGTTGGTGAACTTAACTGCCAACAAGAAGCGAGATAGATGGCCGGGTGGAGATGAAAAATTGGGGAACCAGGAAATTCGCTAGTTTAATGAAGGGGCAACTATTGAATCGAACTTGAGAAATTGGGCAATCCACTCATTATTGACAGAACAAGGCCGGGGAACAACGTGAGACTGAGAACGGCCTCCCGAGAGTCCGAAATGAACTTCGCCTGGGGTATCATTCCATCTCGTTCCGCCCCGAATACCATTAAAAGGAATGACCCAGATACCTGGCAGTTTCAATCGCAACAACATTCATTGGACGCGATCACCGTATGTTGCTCGTTTCATTGACCCCAGCCAATTGCGACGCACGAGATGGACGGGTGCGTTGGATTGGATCAACGTGTCGTAGAAAAGCAACAAGAGCAACCTCCGACGAGTCCTAGTTGCGATTGGCGGCTGCTATCATCTGCTGTGGCAACCGCAACCACAATCGAGTCCGGTCGTGCGCAAGAATGCATCTTTCACTGGCGGTGGATCATATCAGCCAGTTGAATTCAGCGGAAACCGCACGGACACGCGCAACGGACCGCGTTGTATATTCTCGCTCGAAGGATCCATCACGGGTGCGTAGCGTTTTCAACAAGTTTTCAACATTCGGCATTAGTTCAGACATGCAATGCGTTGATTCGCCGTTGAATAAAAGCGTGAGCCGATGCTGTTGACGAAGCGAGAATTTGCCAGTGGATGGAACATTGGAAGTAGGAAACCATTGAAGAAACCAAATGACTACCAGATGTCGCCGGTATCAGCCGAATCGGAACTTCAATTCATTGTTTGCAAATTGTTTGGCACGTGAGGCAATTCTTTTTGAACACAACCTATCAGCCTGTCTGTTTGCCAATTATGCGTTCTCCGTTCCCGAGATATAAATCGCAGCCTAGGCCCATTGTGGCGTATGTTTTCATGCATCCTGTTGATCCATAGGTACGTTCTCCTTGAACCAGTATCACCGCCGTGTGTTGGCCGTGTGCCTCTCTTGCAGAAAACAGGTTATTGTCGTCCACGCATATGTAAGATCGGTTGTCTCTCAGTGGCGCTACAAGACGTGCGATGTTTCGGTATTCAATTGACGCAGGGCCAAACTGCGGAACTGAAACAATCTTATAGCAAATTTATCTAGGATCCTCCAAACAGCTGCTGGGACATGGGTATCCCTTCCTAAATTCTCGTTCAATTTACGCACACTGGTCCACTCAAATCCCACTTAAATTGCCCCTGGAAACATATCGTTCCCCAGGCTCATGGAACGCATATACACTCTACCTCCGACATGTGCGGTACTGTCGCCCATAACATCTGTCAGCTTGCACCCAGGATAACTATGACGCTGAGGATGGTGTTTTGAGCGTAGATGTGCACGACCACGTCATCACTGGGCAGAGTTCGACTGCATTAACTGGGGCTCGGATCTGGACTAGTTTATCTCCCGCGCACGTCCAACCGTCGGCTTTGATGCAGCTCCGTCCACTCCTACGAGCCACCGCTATCTGTCCAGATGACCAGCTGGCGCCAGTGCGCATACCATCCCGCCGCGGGCCTCGGCGTTCGACATTTCAATTGTATATTCCGTCGGGCTCCCGCCGCCCTGATCATTCAAATAATTTATATTCCATCCATAGTCACCCGCTGTTCACCAGGCGACCACCGTGCGCAAAATACTGGCTCGGGAATACATCTATACGAGCGCCAATCCGTTCAAAGTGTTCCCCACAACTGCACCGCTTTCATGTCAAACACGCCACCTCCCGCGATGCTGTCGCGATTCCCCTGTCATGTGAGTTCGCAGGTGTTCAGAGCGCTCGAGTCTATAACTAGCGTGGGGGTTACAACTGCTACTGGGGAACTCAATTCATCACCTTATTAAACGCTACAGCGTTCCGGGATCTCATAGTCACCCATGCCAGTGCGGACCTGACACACTCACGCCGTAAAGTAGACCGAGTCCCCGCACTCCACGGCCCGTCAAAAGCACTTCCCTCGGCCGAATTTCCCGCGCTCCAATTTGCGACGGTGCACCTAAATATGGGAAGAACATCCTTGCGAAGAACTCCGGGCAGCTTCGAAGTTCAGACGGTACCCGGTCCGAGGCAGGGTCGACGGACTTCGACTGCTGTGATTCTGCATCGCTACTCCACGCGACGGTTAGCGACCATCTCTTTCGGTATCCGGAATACAGGCTGTGACACCGCCCGGCCGCAATCCGGCCTACCGCCTATTGGCGCACACGCAACCAACCAACAACCGACCGTCACCTTATTAAGCTGTCTGCCCTGGCTGACTCGCTTGCTGCAGCTGGTCGCGGCGTAATCTCGGTGCTGGATAAGCTATAGCTTTGGCATTGCCCGCCGTACACCAAAGTGCTATGAGCGGGGCAAGACTGCTGACCCCGCTGAGTAACCGGACGGAGTCGCGCAGATTGGGCTGAGGCAGCTGCCCCAGTCGATGATTAATTCAGTGATAATATTCTTATCGCGAGTGCGTGTGGGTGTGTGGGGACGCCCGACTGGGATAATCAATTGTCAGCCAGGCGCCAAGTGAACGCGGAGGAGCGCGGAGATATTTAATAATCAGCATACGCGAGCTATCCATTTGGACAAAGAAACAGCCCGAAATTGGCCTGAATCATCCAAACAAGGGAGCGTTGTACTCTTGTGGGTCCACCAAGAAGGAATGGACGAACCTCAGACCTCAGGGTCCTTCTATATCCTTCCTGCTCCACCGACACGCCGCGTACTACGATCCGCGGCCTTGCTATTGTATTGTGATTTATGGATGGCGAGTAGGCTGCGCGCCTTGCCTTTTTGGAGTCCATGAACGTTGCATGAACGTTCCTGACCGGTACGGATTCCGGTCGGCTACCCTTCCTTGCCCTGTTTTCCCTTTGTTCGCACCAAGGGGGAAGTTCACCGAATTATTGGCGATAATTGACACGCACGCCCTCAACAACTTGAAGCCAAAAAAAAATTGTTGCAATTGGTCAAATAGGCGTCTTTGATGCAGGCCCACCTGTTCGACTTCATACCGTGCAAAGACCAATTACAGTAAAGCATGTAAACGGGGTCAGGCCTGAATAACATCGATGCATCGCACTCAATCTCAGTGTTACATTTCTCCGAAATGTGTGAGGAATATGCCTGGATTGACCAGTCGGCCTCTGAATATATTATAGGAAGTCAGTCATCCAACCTTCTCCCATCCATTCATTCCAGCTCCTCCATTGCCCTTGTCTTCAACATCGTCCCACCGGTAATACTTCCCCGGCGCACCTGAAATCGTTCAGCTTGAGGATCTCCCCGGAGGCATTTTCAGCTGTTGCCTGTAACTCCCGGACACGTTAGCGAGGCCGAACGAATCAGCCGCTGATAATCTTGCCATGGGATGCTCGGGATGTGCCTGGCCTCTCATGCACATGTGCTGCACGGCCCGACAATCCTCGGAGTGCGTGTTGTAGATATCCGGATCCGGGTCGAAAAATTACCCCCCCCGATTTTGGACTGGACAAGACGCGATATCGACGAGACAAAGACACGGACGAACCGAGACAAGAGGACAAGAGACACGTACGCGTACGATGGCGCGGAAATGAATCAAAACTGGACCCTGCATGCATGAAGGACAACAAACGCAAGTCTCACTTGGATCTACCCCGGACCCGTCCAGACAACAGCGCGGCGGAAATGGGGTTCGCCCTGGTTCGCCTTTCTTGGTCAGCTGAGGATCCGCATACTGCCTTTTATTTTTCGCCAATCGGTTTGTCTGTCACGCTCACTCGCTCACTCGGGACGCGCACCGTGGCGCCTTGTTAACAGCTCTGGTGCGACTGCTCGTCCTCGTGTCTGTCCGTCTCGCGCCTTTTAATTTATCGATGCTGTCCCGCACGGAACTCGATCGGAAAATCGATGGATGCTGTTCTTGCTGCGCTGTTCTGCTGTCCTGCTGCGATACTGCGACCCGACTCGGAAAAAAATGCGGACGTACGCATCCTTCTGGCGGCCTCCGGCGGACAATATGGGACCCACTTGACCCGCATTTGATCCAGCAATAATGCGACCCTGCCCACGAGATAACACGAGTCTCCAGAACGACTGCAATAATGTGAAAAGTTATACTGGCCCCGTTGCGTGCGCAATCCTCTTAGGGCAACGATTGCAGATCGGCTGCTGTTCAATGTCGTCTCTGCTGTGACGATGGCTCATCCAATCCTGCAAGTCTTGTAATTGCACAACTTGCCTCCGAGATGGACGACGATCGTCACGGCCGCAAACAATCGGGCGCAACCGCATATGATTTCTCGCGTTGCGATAATCACAGAGGCATACTCGTTCGGGTACGGACTTTCTTTCTCGTCTATTTTCGTCTCGTCCGTCGTCCAACTGTTCCGCCCCGGTTCTTGCGTCTGGGGATCAGCTGTGTCTCTCCTTACCGTCCTGTGTCTGTGCTATTCAGCTGTGTTCCTACTCTATCTATATGTGTCTCACTCCTCCGGTTTCTCCGCCCTCCGAGTGGCGTCGGGTTATCCGCCCTCCGCAACAAGTTCCGACCCTGGAGCTCCTTGCAAACCGCTCCTCTCGCACTCGGCTCCTCTTCCCGTTCGCCTCACCGCCACCCGATCCCGTTTTTCACCTGCTACCGCCTATGACGCACTGGCTTCAAATTCATGAAATTTTGAAATATAGGGACTAAGATTGCAGCAGAGTCAGGACTAGTCAGGCTGCGTCATCCCATCCCGTCCGTGCACCCGGAGGCGGAGTGCGAGGTGTGCGATCCACGCCGCCGGGTGGGCATTTGGGCTGTTCGCTGCATTGCCATGTCGCGTTGGCGGCCGTCGCGCGTCGGCCGAGAGAGAGAGGGGCGGGGAGATTAAAGAGAGGGGAGGGAATCGCAATATTAATTGTAAGTCACAGCTCGATCCTGGATCGCGTCCCGTTCCTACATTTATCGTGTCCTCCTAGACGCGACGCGCCGCGATAAACGCAAAATCATATGCATATGCCTGTGCATGTATAATTCTCCCGTTCCCTATCCTCGAGCAAAATTGCGTACCCCCTTCGACCCGGTCTTGCTCGGTGTGTGGATATGTATGTATCCGAGGTATGGTGGTACTTGTATCCGATGTACATCCTCTCTCGTACTTGCAGAACAATACAATTCCATTCATCCTATCATCCTATCTGAAACCGGCCTTCCACTTAGCACACCCACCTGGCACCCACCCCACGCGCGAATGTCGGTCCCCGTACGCCACTGCACGCATTAGCTAAATGCGCGACCACCTCCGACGCGTCAACACCCAACTGGGTCCGTTTCATGACGTCTGAGGAACCTACATACTTACATATGTATTCACCTCTGTCGGCGCGCGCATGAGTGACGTCGGCCCATTCAATTCTCTGCTTCCGCCCACTCATGGGCTCCACAACATCTGTCTAGTGAGTGTACAGTGAATGGGTCGGCTGACGCCGTCTGCGGGAACACCCAGTCCATAGCTAGCTGTAGTAGTGCTAGACTCTCGTCAGGTACATTACTGACATTACTTGCATTTGTCCGTCGCCGCACCGCGTGAATTTATTCGGATTTGGTCTCACTCAGTTCTCTCTGCTGACGTCTGCGGGAACACTACATACTGTAACTGCTAGCGACGCATGAATCAAGTCTTCACTCAATAGATATCCCAAGTCGCAGTCAAATCGACGAACACCTTGCTCAATCACACAAAAAATACAATGTACAAATTGTTTCCCAATGCTATAGTACAAAATACACTTCTTCGTCGTATGCTTCGTGCTCGTGCTATGGATGCTAATGCCTAATGCTAGTTGTTGTTTTAATAATGCTATGCGTATCGTATCGTATCGTATCGTATGCCCAAAATTCGTTCGTAGTTGTACCGTATCGTATGCTGCCAGAAAAAAATGAATCGTTCGTCGTCGTCGTACACCAGGGAAAGCCAATTATGAAACACGAATGATAGGGACCAGAACCAGAAACCGAGACCGAGACCGGAGAGAGAGAAAAATGTTGTCGGATTATGCGTCGCGCGACGCTGCGTGCTGCTTGTTATGCTCGTGCTGGATGGATGGATGTGGACGGATGCCTGCGTGGGGGAGAGTGTGCGTGCGGTGCGCTTTGTCGATGCGGGATGAAGGATAATGATACATGCGTGCGGTGGTATGCGGCGTGAACGTGCGGGTAACGGGTTGCTGGTGGGGTCGTCGCGGTCATGATGAGGGGCGTGCGTGCAGCGGGATGGATAGACACCCCTACAACGCGTACACCTCGCGCCTCGCCACCGGGATCTCCGCAAACGTAAACAGCCGCTTCGGCGGCGGCCGCGGCACCTCCACCTCCACCTCCACGCCGTCCACCACGCGCGTCTCCTTCAGCGCCGGCAGCGCCATCACGGGGTACGTCCGCACGTTGTCGTACGACCAGGAGCGGGCTAAAACGCGGTATCGTCAGTACATCTGCGCTGGGACGGTGAAAGGGGGGACTCACTCTCGATGTGCGGCCGCATGGACGGCATGGTGAGCACGTCGCACGTCTTGGCGTACTCGGCCTCCTCTGCGGCCTCGAGCCCCGGACGGCGGTCCTCGTCCGACCCCGAGCCCGACCCCGACGCGGACACGACGCTGCCCTCCTTGGACAGCGGGCTGCGCATGCGGCGCTGCGCGTTGAAGGAGCCGGAGGAGTGGCGCCGCTCGGCGCGCGAGGAGGACGTCGAGGGCGTGGGGGAGGTGGAGTAGAACGAGGAGGCGGGCTTGGGGGGCGCGGGGCGCAGGAGGACGTCGGGCACGAGGAGCTTGCTCGCGGCGAGGTGGGCCACGGGGCGGTTCTTGCGCGGGGGGCTGGAGCTCGCGCACGTCGAGGACGGGGAGGACGCGAGCGAGAGGCGCGAGGACGTGCGGCGCGCGAAGCTGTCCTCGAAGGACGAGAGAAGCTCGGAGTTGGAGGAGGACACGGACGCGGACGCGACGCTGGCCGTGGGGGAACTCGGCGCGGAGCCATACCCGCTCGAGGAGGAGACAGAAGAAGCGGTGACGCCCGACTGGGCGGAGCGGTGGGGGGACGCGTGGAAGGACTGGTACGCGGCGCGGTTAGGGTCGAGCACGTCTGCACGCGTCTGGGGCGGCGGGGCAAAGCTGTAGGTCGAGGCGCGCCAGGCCTGGGAGCCGTCTGTCCAGCCAGGGACGGGCTTGAGCGGGGGCGGGCGCTCGCCAGGCTTGAGGGGTTTGGGGAGGATGGCATCGATGCGGCGGTGGGCCATCATTATGCCAGAGGTGTAGGCGGGGGGCTGGTAGGGGGCGCGAGGGACGCGCGGGGCGTGCTCGTTGTAGGTCTCGCAGGTGGGCGGGGGCAGGGGCTGCATGCCGTATTCGCGCTGGAGAATGGCCAGAGAGCGGGTGTTGGGTGTGCTCTGCTCATACGAGTGATGGCGCGAGTGGCGGGCAGTGCGGAGGCCGTCCTCCTGGTCATCGGAGGTGTCGCTGGAGGCCGAGTCGGAGTAGAGGGGGCGGCCGTGGAAGAACTCGGTATCGCTCTGGCGGCATTCGTCTGAGCAGTAGAGCGGCGCGGGGGACTGGTCGATCTCGACGCGAGTCTTTACAGGGGTGGCAGCCTTGATGGTGCCGTTGGGGCGGACACGGCCGGTGCCGTTGACCAGGCCGCTGCGCTGGCGGAGGTTGCCCTGCTTTTTTGTGCGGGCTGCGGAAAAATGAACAAAGAGCGAGTCAGATAAGAAATGGGACGTACGCGAGTCATTTTGCGGAGAGGGCTCGGGGGCATAGATGGGGACGATGGTGCGTTTGGGGACGATCTGGCGGCTACACACAGCGCAGAACGAAGAGTCGTCCATGTAGGCTCGACAAAGCAGGCGGGTAAATCAACTGCTCCACCCTAACCCGCCGCCCTTTTGTAATCGCGCTCAGATCTGGTCAACTGGGGATACAATCTCAATCTCAGATCTCACCCCGCGGCTGCTCCGGGTCACAGTCACGCCGGACCCCCTCATCATTTACACCGCGGATAACTCGCCATATCATTCACCAATCAACCAATCCCCGCACTCAACGCTGCCCGCGGACACAGGTACAACCCACATCTTCCCCGCACTCCTCCGCACACACCGCCCGTAGCCCTATTTCCCCGTGAGCACCGTGCCCAATAACCCCATACTTAGCCTATCTCTAACTGCTTGTCTAACTCGCATATCGTAAATACGATTTCCATTCCTTGAACACCGACCACCCGTTTACGTCCGGTTTCCCTTGTCGTCTTTTACCCTGCTTTCCTTACATGTACTCCTCCTGCATGCGCACTGTCCTGCATGCGCGCTGTCGTTTTACATGCACAAGGCGCTCCTGGTCCTCCTCCAAAAATCACAGAATAAACTAACATGTGGAACCGCTTCTTACTCGTCCCGACTGCCGAACGCCCCGCCCTCACCATTATCCGCGGCGGAATAATCCCCTTCCCGCCCCTCCCGCCCGGCCCGCCCCTCCGGACCACGCTCGGTGGCGCCTCGTGGCCCGCTGATGCACATCATGCACTGATTCCCCGCACGCGTATCATCGGCCAATTTCAGCCAATCACACACGCCGCAATCTCTGCAGGCCTGCAATGCAACGTTCGTGGGTGACAACTTACAGCAACGCCGCAAGGCATCACTCGCTGTTCGGCCGAGTGACTTTTCGGAGGTGCTGAAAATTTTCTGGGGTAGCCCGTTGCTTACCTGGGGAAGCGATCGCGAGCGACGTCCCTGCACGGCGTGTCTGCTAATCTTTATACGTGCAAGTGTATCCGCCGCCGTCGTCGTCGCATATAAGCTCTGAGTTGCAACATATGCATCCTCCGATTCCGACCCGAGTCGACGAGACCGACACCTCGAGACCTTTGCCTCCGACCTCAATTCCTTCCCCCTGAATATGTATGCAAGTTACCCCGCGCTGCCTCCCGCGGGGTAACGTCAGCGGCGTCTTTTGTAGGTGCAGCTGTAGCACGTAGCTCTGCAGATTCAATTCAATTGAACTGAACTAAAACGCTATAAGTAGCCGCCGCGGCGTCGTATGTCATCGTAGCTGACCCTAAATTTTCACCCACTCCCACCTTTCAACCTAACCCTTGATTAAGACCTCGAGACGGCCCGAGTCCGACGACTCCGCCAACGACCTCTGCTCCCGCCTCCGCCGCCGCCTCCGACAACCTCGCGCCGAACTGGACCTTGGCAGGGTGGGCCAGCGTGCCCGAAAAAAGCACCAACGATGTGCGCGACGCTTACACATACTCGGAAACGACGGCGACCTCGGCACGCGGGCTAACCCAATTTCCCCACAAGTATTCAATTCAATTCCGAGCTCGCGCGCATACACTCGCGTATGTACCCGCGTACGGGCCCATCCCACGCACACGCTCAGGCTATACGGTAATACCCAAATTTAAATTCAAATTTCCATGACATTGACAATCCCTCGGTGCATGTTACCCCGCGCGCCCACCCCCGCCCCCGCGGCCGATCTGCAGTCGGACGTGCCCTTCCCCACAGTTAACGACATGTATGTGTTCCCGTCCCGCGCGCGCCTACTGTCCAATAATATTAATACATGTAACGTGTCGTGTCGTGTGGATGACGAAAAAGTCCCGCGTCTGCCCCTGGAGGGGTCGTTATGCGACACCTGCATCCACACGGGTGCTTTTCAGGGACGGCGGGCGTGGCGGGCGGTTTGCACATTTTTTTAATATTAACTCGTATTTAGTTAATCTCTGAGACCATCCGCGCCGTCGTGTTGCTACAGGTATGATATGCCATGACGTCGACGCTGAAGTGCCGCCACCTCTCGTCATGATAATCTAATTCCCATCCCGCGCTGGTCCAGGATCTCGGGATTGTATTTAAATTACTATGATTCCCCACAGCGCAGCGTCTATCTATGTCACTGATATAAATTACCGTAAGGTGTGTCTAGATTTGCGGGAACACAGAATGCGGGGTAAGGAATTAGTCCGAGTCTCGAGTCTCGAGTCGAGTCTCGAGTCGAGTCTCGTTCGAACATCAAGTGCCACCCCCGTTATGATATATAATTTTTAACCCCCCGCGCTGGGATTGTATGATATGATACCCCACAGTGCAGCCCCTATCTATGTAACCAACACAAATTACCGTAAGGTGTGTCCAGATCTGCGGGAGGAATTCTCCGGCGAGGCTTTTCTGCTGCTTCTAATCGTGTCCCGCTTAACGACGACAACGTTCTCAACATTTTGCAGTTGCATACTACGTGACGTCAGTTTCACCTACCTGCTGCTCCGATTCTGCAGGTCTCGATGTGCAAAAGAGACTCGAGACGACTCGAGACTCAGACTAATTGCGATTACTTACCCCGCATTCTGCGATCCGGATTCCGAGAAGAGAAGAGAAGCTCTACCCCACAGCTTCACAGCACTCACTGATAAAATTAATTGCTACCGCAGTCGCGGTGGTTCCCGGTTGGCCCCGGTTGGCCACAGCTGAAGATCCGGTTTCATTCTGGATTATTACCGAGGAATGGAGAGGGTTGTTCGCCACGCTAGCATACTAACCACTATACTACCTAGACGATGCCACGCCAATCTCAATTCACCCTTGTTCTAATTATTGTGACAAGAATGCTGAATTGGGGGAGGGTTCGAGGCAACTGCAACAACAACTTGAACTTCAACCACGAGGACCCGGTTGATCGCTCGCTCGCAGTTCTGTGAGTGATTTAATTCATACCCGCGCTCTATGTCCCTGTCAATTTCTGCATGCCCCGTGCAATTTCCACCGAGTCGAATTCTTAAATTAATCGGCCTTCGGGTGATGTTTCCCACGGTTGGTCACAGCAAGTTGAATGTTGAACATGAGAGACGAAATCAAACCGGTCCTCAAACAAGGGGTGCTCTGAGTGCCACACTAATCTCGATTCATCCAATTCTCTTTACGATTATTGGGACCCACAAAACGCAGCTAAACCTCCGCGGACGTGTCGCCGTCACCGCCCACGCAGATCTACCTACTAGAAACGGTATGGATCCAAGTAATCAGACCGAGTCGAGGTGGGACGGGGTGAGTTCAGGTCGCGGCCGTCAGCTGCGCAGCCCAGTACTCAATCTAACTCTCCTCCACCGAGCCTATTTGACACTAACCCTCCACAAAGGATCGTCGACGCCCGCACCCTTCCGCCAGTGAGCGCATATATGACGCGTTTTTTCTCTCAGTACGCTACACTCGTCGCTAGCTGGAGGAAGTAATGAATGGAAAACGCCAGTCAACCTGCGCTAGATCCGATTCAGTTTCTGGTTGAAATCTGCCAGAGCCTAACACAAAATAAAGCAAACGTTTGAACCGACTCGGATAGCCATCTCGATCCTTGTCCCTCGCAAAAATAAATCCTCTATTCTATTTCAGAGCGAACTGGTAACCCATCGAGATTTTGTGAGTGAGTACGGTTTTGGGACCCACAACGCTGCACAGCCACAAGCGCGTAAGTTGGCGACGTCGCGATGACGCAATGGCGCCTTTCTTCTTCTCACTTCCGCGGTGTTGAGCTGACGCCACAGAAGCATTCGAAGGCCGCCGCCACGCCTGTTAGACTGATATGAAATCACTATGGCAAGTCCAAGTTCAACTCGGTTGCATTTGATTATCCGTGCACGGTATTTACTTGGGATTATTTAGAGGCGCCAAGGCAGAGTCAGTCGCCGCACTGAATCTAAATCTTCGCCAAGGCTAGGCAGGCTTTCGATCGTAGGGACCCACAAAGGCTCGTAGACAGCCGGAACGCCCTACGAGTGAGTGCGCGATGACGCAAGTGACACGTTTTTTGTTCGCTGTCAATTGGTTATGAGTGGCCGCCGCCGCCCATTCGTTTTTTTTTCCGCGCAATGTCGCAACACGTATCCCGCGTAAAGAAATGAAATCGAAATGAAATGAATGCCGGCGAAGTCCAAGTTTCAACCTACGTCCGCCTACGTCCGCCGATCAATGATGGCAAAACTGCTCGGGTTTCTTCGCGACTGTTTTGACCCTGCAGTATGTGACGGAAAATTTTACCTTGAATTCCCCGCGTTCAACTCTCCACATTCTTCCCAACTAGATCAATTTCTAGATCAATTTGTGCCCCCGGTGGGCAAACGGTCGCGGCGCGCGCCGAGTTGCCCCCATAAACCCCTAAGTACAAACCGTCACGGTTTCGTTCCGTCGACTTGTCTGGCCTCTGCAGTGGTGACTCAGGTGGTATACATGACTCGGTTTTGTAGAAACCCCTCACGGTGTGGTTCTCGAATATCAAGTTGAACTTTGGCGGCCGGCATCGCGGTCCGACAGCTGCTAGGAATTCGCATTTTAATAAAATGCGGCGCACGATCCGAACCCTCTGCATTTCATTAATTTCATTCCTTGGGACAGACAAGAAAATTCTATTTTCATCAACAGGAACACTGTATGGGTCCAGTTGGGGACAGCGGCTACATCCGAGACCTTTCGTCTTTTTGTTTTTTTGCTCCCGTTCACTTCATCCTGCCAGCGCGACGCTAAACTGCATTCGATTCCGAGGTCGACGCGGCGACATGAACGCCACAAGAAAAAAATCGAAACGCTACTAGTGACTATTGACTTCCGCCGATGATCTCCCTGCTTTCAAACTGATTCTGCATTATATATAACATTAAACATATGAATGTCGACGCCACAAATCCTCTATCTTCCATCCTTGACTAAAACCCTCGGGCCGCTTATCGGTGTGCTGCATGCTTGCTGTTCGCAAATCTCCGGGCTGTTGCTGCTGCAGGAACTGAACTTGTGGACGTTGTCAATAATCTCTGATCACGACAGCGTGATGAAAGGTGATTGTCCTCTCTCTTATCTTTGTTCCGTTTTTTTTGCATCCGCTCATTCCGAGGCCTTGAATGCTCTGGTGTTTTGATTCCGTTGAATTGCGTGCGAGGACTGCGGGGGATTTGGACACATCTCTGTTCGCCTTCGGACTCGGGTCGCCGTCGCCGTTGATCGGCGCTTGCGCTCTGAATCGACTCGGATGCCAAGTAGATCCTTTGAGCGAGGATATCGTTGGCCGCGCGGCGTCGTGCGGTGTCCACTGAATCAGTCAGTATTCAACTGACTGATGCCAAATTACGATTGCCATTGCCATCGCCAGCGAAGTATTGCATCCTCAGGCTACAGTCGGCTTCGATTGCTGCCAGATATCTGCTGATGAGAACCGCCAATCGCAGTCGCAGTCGCAACTCGGACGGAGGTTGCTCTTGTTGCTTTTCTACGATACGTTGATCCAATCCAACCAACGCACCCATCCATCTCGTGCGTTGCAATTGGCCGGGGCAATGAAACGAGCAACGTGCGTCGAACAAATGTGATTGCGATTGCAACTGATCCAAGTATCCCAGTCCTCGGTCTCAGGGCGGAGAGAGACGGGATGATACCCCAGGCGAAGATTATTTCGGACTCTCGGGAGGCCGCTCTCAGTTTCACATTATTCTCCAGCCTTTTTCCGGCAATAATGGATGGATTGCCGGACTCGTCTCGATTTCTCAAGCTCCGTTCAATGGGTACCCCTTCATTAAACTAGCGAACTTCCTCGTCCCCTATTTTTTCATTTCCACCCCGGCCATCTATCTCTGGTCTTGCTGGCAGTTGAGTTCGCTGACCACGGGACGCCAGGAAATTTGGCCAAGCCTGCATCGCAATAGGCAGCGCGGGGTAAGATTAATTGATCATCTTCCGTCCCGTCCCGACTGCTCGCTGATCATATCCCTTGCTTTAGTGAACCATGGGCAGCGCTGGATAGTATTGGTTGCGGCTATTAGCCACACGATATTACCTCAACGGACAGCCCGTTTTCTCGAGATTTGTCTTTCCCAGGGCGCTTCTTTTTTAAAGACTCGATATTTGAATTAATCCTTTGAACACCTCTTCCTATTCCGATCCGCCACCGCTGTATTAATTATCCTCTTCTCAGTCGAACTCACTCGTTAGATAATTCTGGGCTCATCTCGGTCACCTCGGTCCACCGCCGACTCTCCTCAAATCTATCTTAGGCAAAGCAGACTCATCTATCCACTTTGACCACGGGCGCAGATGTGGGGTATCGCTGTGGGTGACGCCCTCTGTATCATGGTGCTCCAAACCCCCTCGAGTTCAGCATGGCATATCAGCGGATGAATGCTTGTTGGCACGCCTCGGGTTCTCATCAGACGAGTAGACTGAAACCCGTCCTCGCCGGGGCGCTCTTTCCTCAAACCAAGGATGGCTCAATCTCAACTTCATTTCGGGCCATTCCGCTCCACTGTTGCTGGGCTACAATTTTATCGCCCGTTTACCTGTCTCGACTTTCATAGCGCCAAACGGCTCCAAAGTCAACTGCTAGCGCTGCCGCCCACTGTTTCATCTTAACTTTGCCATACCTGGGGCCATTTCTTCAGTACTTCTGGTTGAAGTCGTGTCTCTTTGATTTCTTTATTTCATGTTGAATTCGTCTCAGGCTTTGGGTCATTACCTCCAATTCAACAACTCGGGCGTTAAAACCAAGTGAGGTAATGATCTCCCTCCCTTCAAGGCGGGGTATAGTGATCTATTGTGGGGTGCGCCGCATCACGGTGCTGTCTTCTTCCGAGCCCACCCCCCTGTTCATCAAAGTTACAGATGGATACACGCTTGTATTGGCATCCGCTATTGGCCAGTCACAGAGACTCCAGTTCAATGAATAGGTCGTTTATTGAAAAACCAACCATGTCCCAAAATTACCCCTCCAGGCAAGTGGGCTATTCTGGGCTCAACTGATCTCAGGCTCTCTGTATTGAAGTTCATGTTTAACATCCATCTTCGAGATCGTCAGGCTGTTGGGTTCTCGGTGGGGTATTGCGGGGTACCTTTACATGTAAGTACGAAACATGTATCATCGCTTTGCGGGGTATACACATCATTGCGGCGGTCCCTTGTCCCGCTGTTCCCGGTGCCCATAGTTCTGATAATGTACACAAACAGTACAGCCTTCCCCCCACCGGCTTACCTCCAACAGCCGGTGATACCGCTGATCGTCACCGCATTTCGTGTTGATGTTGACCGGTTTTCTTCCTGGGCCCGAGCGGTTTTTTCCGCGAGTATACACTCTATTTCAGGAAGATACGGCGAGAACGGCGATTCGTTTCCGGCGATTCGATAATACTTACGCTGACTTTCAACCATCTACCGGCAATCTCCGAGAAGGATCAAAGGATAATGATCGGCAGCGTCATCGCTCTCTTTCAAATCTCCTCATGCTCGGAGGTCGTCACTTGCTTGTCTCCGAACCCGCATCGGTCGGCGACTGGCAGCTTGTTTCTCGACTTGCACTGGCTGTATCAACACTTTGTCAAGATTGGTGCCTGGGGCTGGCAATCATCTCAAGCTATGGTTTTCTCGTCAACATTGGCACTGTCGTAGATGGCTGACCGTTCCTCAGCAGGTCGAACATGTGCAACTTGCGTCCGACTTGACTTGACTTTTAGTGCCTGTTGCCTGGGCCAGGGGAGGACAAGACGTGGATAACGCACTGCCGAGGCCGGGGTTTGATTGTGCTACGACCAACAACCGCGACGACTCCATTGACATGCACCGTCTCAAACAAGTCGCCGACCCATGACCGTTTCGCGCGCAGATTTCCGTTGAAGTGGCTACTCAAACTAAAAACAACTGAACTCCGTCAGCGCAAGAACATCCGTCATTCAAGCCAAGAGAAAACATCCCGGCGAATTATGCCTGTCCGTTCATGGTTTGATTTCCCCGATCTCCTCTCACCCCCTTCCTACTCGCCCTACTGATTGATCCGGGATACACACATCATTTGGAACCGGCGCAGCAACATGCTGGAGGACTGTTAATCTCCATGCCCTCGAGCGGACTTTGAACGGCTCAGAGACGTCCGTGAACTTTGACTTCGATTATCTTTCGCCGCGGTCTTGTAATTTGCGACTCTATATTCCCCGACTGGCTTCTCACTTTGGGACTTTATGTTCCCCGACAAGCTTCTCATTCCTTGATAAGCGTAGGTCATTCTTGTCTACAGTGCGAATTCGCATGCTGATGCTGCGGAACAACATTACTCGGTGTAATTACGCTGGTGTCTAAACCAAGTCGGGGTCAGTCGGACGTGAACTGTTCAAGTTGGCGGCTGCCTGTTGGTCTTGCCAAAAAATAATCCTCGTGTGTTGCACTTCGACGCGATGTCCGCGGCACTCGGGCTCGGCGTTCAGCCTTCACGATTCATTCGGCTTCTGCCACTGTTCCGTCCTGCTTTGCATACATCCCGTTGCCTCCCACTGCTTCCTTTCGAATTCCGTTGTTCCTTACATGCATCTCCCCTTGTTCTTGCACCCACTGCGGGATATTGGGTGAAGACCGGTGATGATTCTTTCTATGTTTGCTCGACTTTCGACTTACACTCCCCGGATCGCTCTTCTGGTTGATCTCCGTCATCGGAGGCTGGTGATTCTGTTTTTGCTCTCTCTTACTAGGAAGACTCTTAGTATTTGACCTGACCATGCGGGGAATCTGGAGAATCAAGGTCCGATTGCTACGGCGCGAGGATGGCGGTATATAGAAGAAAATCAACATCCGGACTCTTATCTATGACCTTTCTCAGCCTCGGCCACCGTGACGAAAGTATTTCGCCGAACTCAAAACTCTTCCAAAAACTGTTCCTCTTCTCAGCATCCCTTCAGGTCGCAACGACGCTCCAGACTGCTCCACACCATGTCATCCCGTATTGCACACCAGCCGCAATATATCCCATACATCACTGCCGCATCAGGAAAGTCCATGCTCGGGACTGAACATCCAAGGTTGACATACACAGATAGACTTTCCGCCTCGGCAGCGGGCTGATCGCAGCTGTGTCATCTTTGGACCCGTCGTTGTTTTATGAAGCACTACTGGCGCCGAGGATGCCACCAAGTTGTTACTGGCTGGTGCTCGCCGCGGCCGACTACGAAAGCATACACCTGGATACTGCATGCCGCTGGGTCACTACCAGTGACTGGTTTCCATTTCCACCAACCGGAGAAGACTCGCTTGAATCCATTATCGTCGTATGTCACTCCTGAGCCTTACCTCACTGTTGCAGTACTGGCGCCGTGTAAACCGCTGGGGACCAGACACTACCATTTTTTCGCTGTCTTCGCTTTTGAACAACCCGATTTTTTTACTACGCCCGGCAGTCTGACCTCTACGCATGCTATGTGTCCTATACTTAACTATCCCAGTTACGCCATTCAGCCCATGACTGGCGCGGCCCATTCTGGGCGGCTGTATTTGGTATTCCTTCCCTCACGCGTGCGTATTTAACATCAATGTTAAGCATCGTGGGATTTGTGCCTGTACTTGATTATTCACTGGCAACATGACTCGAGTGCGACTCGAAATCATTCAATATTATATACACGCTAATGAACACCAAAACCCCTACTGCTATAAAGACGGATCCTTCCTGATGCTGTGAACTTGAAAGGATGGCTTCTCGACGACTGCCTGGAACCCTATCTGGTGAACTAAGACTCAGTCTTCCAGCGATATAGGAGTCCACTCTAATTTTACCACTCATAGTATGCGTGCTCTCTGATACCTTACTCCAAAACGGGGAACCTCACACTCGTAGCAAACGTCTGATTCTCCTGCCCCACCCCTAGGACGTGTTCATCGACTGCTAGGGCAACGCCTCTCCTTCATGATTGTTCGCCGGGGCTGCTGGCCACAGACTACTATAGCTGAAAGTAAACACATCCGTCTGGATCAATCGCCTGCGCGCCTCAACGGCAGTAGGCACTGTGGCTGATATTTCGCTCGGGTGCAAAATTTCAATTAAAGTAACCAGTTACTCCCGGTGAGAGGGACCGTTTTAGGGCCACTCATACACACGACGGCCACGATGATCGGTGAATGGGTTCCTTATTGACGCTCCCTGCTATTTTCTGTCTTGGTGTAGAGATGGAACGGTGCAATTGGTTCTCGGCGGCGCGCCGAAGGTGGAAACATCGTTACGAGGCTTACTGGATTCGGGACTGTGCTTACTCTGGCTTTGCTGGTACATCAGACTGGGACGAATATAGAGACAGATGAAATCTCACGTACATCCGCACTTTACGCCTATTAAGTGAAATGAATGAAGTGAGCGTTCAAGCCGCCATTCAAAATTCGGATGTCGAGTTAGCTTTCAGGAACCGTTTGCTCATCTGCTCTTTGAATAGCTCGAATAATTGGAACTGCAATATTCGGCTAGCTTGGGCATGCGCCTGCACTGCGCGCACACACAGACATTCTGCGAATCGTTGTAAATTGGAGGTAACCTGAGTTCATCTCACAATCAATGTTGATTTTCAGTGAGCGATAGTCTAGTGTTTGACCGCGATATCTGGAAGTCGGTTTCCAGCGCAGTCTCTAAACGTCATTTCCAAGTGAATCGAGACCATTCGAGTTGTTTAAGAGATCGCGTCGGTAGAATGCATCGCCCCCCTTTCCGCTGCGCCTCGATGACATGCTTGAAGGTCAGCAACCATCTGGCACAAGTCACGAAATATATCCCGACCGTCTTGTTCCAGCGCCGAAATCCAACCTTGTCGGCCGGCGACTCCTTATAGGCAAAGTCACACTGATCTCGATACCCCGAGTCGCCTCCGAGACCGATATTAATTATCTGGGGCCGAATCAGGTGAAAATCATGCTAGACCGCGATCTACCCCGATGATTCACCTAGGATCCACCTGTGGCGGCGGCCCTGTATTAAGCAGGCGCCCACTTTCATATTAGTGCGCACATTAACTTCTCGGCGATCGTGTTAGAGCCAACAAAACGCATTGAGATTCCAGGGTGGCGAGTGAGCAAGTACGGCGAGTAAATAAATGCCGGCTGAGGATCGCCAAGGGTGGCGTTTGTCTTCAGTCGAGGTTGTGGAATCGAGGGAAACATCGCGTAGTTAAAGTGACCTGGGGTGAGATTCCATGTAGGAAGCGCATTATTGGATGAGACAGGTCAGATGCTGGCGTGCCGGGGTATATTTCAACAACATAACCTTAAGCTCAAGGCTATTCGACGCGGGCATCCAAACCGCAACTTCTGGGGGGTGCCTGGCCGCATTTGTGTTTCGGAGCAACTCGGCCGATATCCTGCCGTTTTCACAGCGCGATTATGTACTATCGTAACGCGACGTCAAAGTGTCGAGGTCGCTAGCACTGCAGAGGTCGCCGTTGTCAGATCCCGACACCGGGCCGGCCATTTGTAGGCCACGGAGATTAATAATTGTATTCGTGGCACCCGCGCTCTTCCCACGCGACATTGACAAGAGGACCTTTTGGTTAGACTCGGCGGTCGGTGCGTCGCGAAGAGGGAAGTACAAAAGACACGCTTTGACCTAGATATGAGACAGACCATGCGATTGATCGTTTCGTTTTTGGTATAGACTGGAAAAAAACGCGAAGCGAAGCGGCGGATTTATTCCTATGACTTCATTCTGAGCCAGAGTTCGGGAAAGCAGCACCAGAGTATCCGCGGGTCAGAGCCATTCCCGCCGCCGGCAGAGCGAAGTCGAAAATTGTCCCAAGATCGAGAGTTCGGGAAGGAGTGCGGGGTCTGGGGTTAACACGGTTCGTAACTCGGATTAAGTACGCCAGGTACGGGATTTGCGGTTCGTGGCTTCGAACGCCGAGGCTTCAAGCAAACTTCATGGCTGGGAAGCAAGGGGGTTCCAACTCCGACCAGCGGGTCTTTCCTCGGATTGTAAGAATTCGTGCAGACCAGTTTTAATCTTGAGCGTCGAGAATTTGTACGGACTGACAGGGAATTCCTCCAGCATGCCATTTAAACGCGGTTCCCTTGGGGAGTCGTGCACTCTTCTGCGCGCTGTAACAAGTGCCTCAGAATTGACACTTCTCAATTAAGCACTGACCACTGCTCGCGAGGCCGGCCAGGTGGTTCCCTCTTCTCTAGACTCATTTGACGTCCTCTATATCTGCTTCATATCCGCATCCTTCGCTAGGCCGAGGGATTCGCGGCCCGAAGTTGAGAGAAGGAACGCAGGTTGCCCGGATGCCTCCGGGTCGAAGCGGTCGAAGTTGCGTTACGACTCGAGATAAAGTTGAACGTTGGCATTCGTTCATTGGGCAACGCACGTTGTCTGTGAACGTGGAGACTTGGACCGTGGCATATCATGTGTGTACAGATAGCAGTCTCCGGCCCATGAAGCGAAGACCCTGTTTTTTTTGTGGGAAAGTCGGAAAGGGGGCCTCGGAGAAATCCTTTGGAACGACGACGTCCTAGTATATTACGACGGCTGACACAGACTGTGAGGTATGTGGCGGTTCCAACATTCGTCGAAGAGGCGGAAGGAAAAGAGAACGCAGTTGCCTCGGAATTCGAGGGCTCCAAGTGATAAGCAGGGGTAGAAAATATCCAGATTATTTAATAAAACCCAATATCCATGAAATCAGAGTCGCTGAGAGCAGGCAAGGTGCAAGTCGGGTTGAAGGTTGTGTCCGAATCAGGCCTGTGGAAAGCCAGGCCGCCACGAATAGCACCGTGCATAATACACAACAGTTCTGAATAGATCTGAGAGTGCCAGGAGACAACCTCGAGAGAGAATCACTGACTCGGACATCGATGTACCAAGTTAAGCGCCTATTTCAAATCAAACTCCTTTCTCAATCCCGCCACACCATGTCTATTCCACGCGACGTCCAAGAGTTCCTCGACGGCTATCCTCGCGGCGGAAAACGATCCCCGCCAATCCGACAACCTTGGCTTCTATTCTAACACTCTCAGATGCCGTCCGGATAACCTCCTCGTTGAGGAGATCCACGAGCAGTAGGTCCTTGACGCGACGCGTTTATCCTCCGGTCTGAAAGACTTTAAGGTGGCAAGGTGACTACAACAAGCTCGAGCGAAAGCACGGGTTCATTCAGTGGTTGTGAGTGCGTCGGTCGTCGGCTCCGCCGCTCCTGTCCACGACAAGTTCACGAATCCGCGGCTGCCCTGTCGTGCCTGTAGATTCCCGATCCGCGAACACGGAATGAACTTCGAGTCGCAGCCCCTCCAGCCCCATGAGCTCGCCGCGATCAAGGCGGATCCGCGCGCGCTGGAGCGCCTACTGGCGTCGTACAGGCTCATACTCGACTTCTACGGGATGCGGCTCGTGTCTGAAGAGACCGGCGCAGTCGATCGCTCTTTGCCGCCTCGGAATCATGCACCGCGCTACGAGAACCTTGTCCGTGAGTGCGCCTCCTCTTTACGCGGAGAAAAAACATTGACTGTTCATTGTCGGAACCAGGCTCATCGCACAACTACCTCCGCATCTCGCGCATCCTCAAGTGTCTTTCCGAGTTTGGGTTTGAGCGGCTGAATGCAGGGTTCCTGCTGCATGTGCTCAGTGAGCAGAGCGAATCGCACGTGCTGAACAACCCTGGGCTTCGCAGCAGCATGGATCGCTGGTGGGCGAATTGTATCCGAAATCAGGAGGAGCGGGAGTGGGTCGGTGGTATCATTGCCAAGGTGCGCGGGGAGGATGGGTATGTTTTTACGAGGGAAATGTACGCGGCCGCGTTGGATCAGCGTCTTCGGACGGGCAGCTTCCGGAACGAGGATATGAAGGTTGAGCTTTAGGATATATCTAGATTCGCGCATGAGAGTAGATAGATACATAAATGTAAAATAATGAGTAGATTTAATGAGTAGATCTGAAGGAACTTGAAATCAGCAGATGGCGGAATGGGATGGTGGAGCGTGGACTGACCAGTACATAGGTTAGTTAGTTAGTTTGAACACAAAACACCCTCTCCAAAGCCGCAATCAAGGCCTCTTCTCTCCGTTTCCCATACATCGTGCTCACGGAACGCAGTAATTGTTCGATGCTCTCGAACGTTCGTCCGGGAAGAGAGGGCACTGTTTGCCCGTTGGTATCCTTCTGGATGATCTAGTTTACGCGACGATTAATCTCACAACAAATCGAGAAGCTAGACAGTGGCCCACCGAATACCCATTGGTTGTGAGATTGATCAAGATTGTCCGACCCTCGAGCAGAGTGACCGACGCGGTTGCGCGGAGAGAGTCGGAGGAGGTAAGCCGAAAGGGCCCGATGGCAGAGGCGGAGGACTCCTCCGCCAAAGCATGTTGCAGCTCGTCAGCGCAGAATGAGGTCATGTAGGCTCAGGCATAAGGAGATTTGATCCAGACACAGAATCAGAGAGATGAATCAGAATGATAGCCGATATTTGTCTTGGACAAACTCCACCACCGCCACAGTCTAAATAAGGCAATTTCTCTTATATCATTAAGCTCCACTACTCACCATGCCTCCGTCCGACTGGGAGGAACGATGCGCGGCCCGAAGGCGCGTCCAGATGGAGTCTATCCCCCGCGAATGGATCATCGAGCCACCGCCCAAGGACCAGCTCAACGTCATGGACGTCCCGCGTCAATGCGGACTGCTCGATAGTCTCGAGATGGAGATTACGGAAACAGTCGATGTGGAAATTATACTGGAAAAGCTACGCCGGGCGGAGTGGTCCTCTGTTCAGGTTACAACCGCATTTTACAAGCGCGCGATCATAGCGCAGCAGCTTGTAGGATTGATTTAAATCGAGTCGGAACTGTCTGCTTCATCATCATTTCCCAGACAAACTGCCTGACCGAGATCTTTGTGGAACGTGCGTTACAAAGGGCTAGAGAGCTCGATGAACATCTTTCCAGGACCGGGACTCCCGTCGGAGAGCTCCACGGGCTTCCGATATCTCTGAAAGGTAACGCGCGCAACACTTGGTGTGCGTGAACGAAAGTTAATTTCGTTCTCCAAGACCAGTTCACCATGAAAGGTTTAGAGACGATCATGGGTAACATTTTTCGAGCTGGTTCCGAACATCCTAATCCCTGCGCATGCAGGATACGCGAAATGGATCGGCAACTACGCAGACTCGGACTGCGTTCTGGTTGAAATTCTATACGAATGCGGGGCCGTTCCATTCGTACGGACAAACGTCCCACAGACTCTTATGGTGTGGCTTTTTCTGCTCTTGGCTTTTGCTGCGTCCATTCACCGGATCGCATTATGTGCAGTGGGGCGAAACTATGAACCACGTATTCGGCCGTACGCTGAATCCTTACAACCTCGCTTTCACGCCGGGGGGCTCGTCTGGCGGCGAAGGCGCCCTCGTCGCGATGAGGGGAAGTCCGCTCGGAGTCGGGACCGACATCGGAGGGTCTGTCCATTTCATTTATTTCTTATTCGTGGCCCTGTGGAAATAATCTCACCTCCACCCAAGATCCCTCCGCATCCCAAGCTCCTTCTGCGGGCTCTACACCCTCCGGCCCTGCTACGGCCGCCTCCCCTACTCCGGCGCCATGAACGCCTTGGAAGGCCAGGAATCCATCTCATCGGTGCTGGGCCCCATGGCGAACTCGCTCTCCGGAGTCAAGATATTCACGAAGGCCGTGCTGGATGCGCAGCCGTGGCTCAAGGATCCGCTGGTGCTCCGCAAGGGGTGGGACGAGAGCGAGTATCGGCTGGTTAACCATGGGGGTGGCGGCCAGCTGTGTTTTGCGATTATGTGGGATAACGGTGGGTTTAGATGCACTTGATTCTTGATAGAAAGACGGCCTGACCTGGGCGGAATATTTTAGGTGTGGTGAAGCCGCACCCGCCGCTGCATCGGGCCATGCTGCTCACGAAACAGGCGCTGGAGGCCGCTGGTCACAAGGGTACTTCCCCCACTCTCTTGTTCATCGAATATTCGCTAATTAATCTCGTTCGATGCAGTCATCGACTGGGAGTCGCACCGCCATCTCGAAATCTACAAAAACGCGGTTCGTTCGACGATACCGATTCCACCGGGTTCGATTAACTGACTGGGCGTCCCAGGAAACGATATTCGCCGCAGACGGCGGGCACGACTACCGCCAACAGTGCGAGGGCTTCGAGCCTCTCATCCAGACGATGAGTCCCTCGACGGATAAGCACGAAAACGCGCTCGACGAACCACTGGTCAAGGGGCTTGTGGGCGAGCCGTATCATCGCACTGCACATGAGGTATGTTGCTGTATAATTCTTTTAGTCTACCACTAACGAGGTCAGCTTTGGCAATTGCATACCGAGAAGAGAGAGCTACGCAAGTCTCATCTCGACCACTGGCGAGCGACTGTGGGCCGGACGGGCACGGGCCGCCCAGTCGATGCGATTGTCGCTCCAGCCGTCGCGTACACGGCCGTACCGCACGTACGTCTGTTTCTGCCCTGTTCACGTAGAACTTGAGGGTTAAATCTGAGCAGGGATTAAACACGTTTGTGTCCCGCTATTTCCTATCGCGTTGATTGAGCCCGGACTGACGACAGGGACTCGTTCTACACGACCTTGTGCAACGCGCTCGACTACGCGTGCTCGGTGTTCCCGGTGACGGTCGTGGACCCGGAGGTGGACGACCCGCACCCGCCGCATCGATTTTATAACCACGAGGACGAGCATATCTACAAGTTGTGTGAGTTGTTTATCCTCTTCTTTTTCTTCTTGTGTGCTTGTGGTGCACTGCACCTTGGGCGGACGACTTTCTTCTTTTTGGGGTGAGCGTGAATAAGGTTTAGGATAAATTATACCGATGAGATCCCTTTCGGAGCGTGCCGGGTGTAGCTACTTTGCTGACGGAGCAGCAGACAATTCCGATTTATTCCCGGGATGCCCGGTCGCGCTGCAATTGATTGGAGGGACGCAAGAAGAGGAGGCGGTGATCGGGATGACGGAGGTTGTGGTGGACGCGTTGGGAAAGTTGAATACTCATAGTCCACCTTGACACACTCCCAGTGACAAGTGCGGAGAAAGAAACGCCGACTCGGGGAGGAGGGCATGCCAGTTGATAGTGAAGTTCCATGCCAGTTGATAGCGAAGTTCCAGGCAAGTTCCAGGATCAGAATAATAATGTACTTGATTGATGGGTGGACGAGACAAGATGCAAGAACACTGGCAAACTTGAGCGGATGAGCTTCGAGTTGAAGCTTCTGATCCAGGATTCACTTAGACCCGGCAGGGTCAGAATGACCTGGGAATGGTGGTGCTCCTCGCCATCCAAGTCAGGTACGGCGAACACTGGAACTCACTGAACGTCGGTCAAAAGATAATTTCGGAAATACCGTTTCACCGATCGAGCCTAAGGCAATGCCTGGCAATGCCTGGCACTGAGGTTCTGGTGTAAGAGTTGAGACTTCAAAGGTGCGCCGAAGCTAGATAATCAATAGCTCAGTCTTCGCGCACCCAAAGGTAAGCAGAAGTCTAATGTATTCACCTAGATAATCAATAGCTATGTAACGAGTCAGGAAAGGGAGTAAGTAAGTATGAGAGTTGCTCACCTCAGTCTTCGCGCACACAAAGGTAAGCGGAAGTCTGAGGTGAGGCGACTCGAGTACAGCGAATATATAATATTCTACGAGTGCCCGAATATAACTAAATGGATAATACGAGTACCTTAGTATGACCAGAAAGAAGAGAAATTGAATCTACGAGTTCACCGCTCCGTCCTCCCTGCAGGGAGCACTGCAACCGTGTTTGATTCCGTCTACCCTGCGGCAACGCAAGGTCCCCGTCTGTCCGCCAACATCTGGATCGCCCATACCCAGGCTGCTGGACAGTACCAATGAATCCACAGCTTGTCCGCGGGGTTGGCTATGGCTATGTTTTCCACAGGCTATTTCCATCCATTTTGCTACGGTCATATACATAGATAGCGGGCGAAGGTTGTGGGTTGCCAGCATCTTGTCATTGCGGGGACATCTCTTCGGCTATTGTCCGTCGGCGGCCTCGTGTTATTCGGCTGTGCACGACAGCGCTACCCCGCTGACAGACGCTCTCCACCATATACTTAATTGACTGACGGCATTCGAGGCGTCGCGCCATCGACGCAGCGTCAATAGTCAACATTGAACATTCAAAAATTGCCTTCTTTTCGGAATGTCGAAGTGGGGGGGGGGGACATAGGTAGGGTGTAGCGCCTGTATATGACTGCGAGCGAGCACCCTGACTACCGCTGAGAAATATGGGTGCTGATCCAATAGTGCACAAATGATAGAAGCGCGCAAAAGAAGCGCCACCAATTTTAAAGAATTAGGTGCCCGTGTTATATGGATTTGTGCAGAGAACCAGGAGGAGAGGGTGCAGATGCCATGGAGGAGCATAGTAACAGAGATTGGTTGAAGGGGAGAGAAGAAGAATGATTTATGTTTGGTGTGGTTTGAGTTGATTATCCATTCCCGATCAGGGACTGGTTTGAATTGCTAGAAATTGGAGGGATAGCACCGGCGTCTGTCCCCCGCTCTCCGGCTAACAGCTCTCTGGTTATACCTCTGCCGTCGCCTTCGTACTGTTCCCGTTCCGCCTAGTGCGATTGGGATCCTTGCGTGGCCCGTAGCTGTTCCGCCCTGTACCCACATAATCTGTCTCGCCTGCTACTTGGACCCTAGTATTGCTTTATTGCGTGACCCTGCCGACCGTATATACTTCCTCCAAGAAGCTCTAACTTTCGCACTGGTATGCCGTTGCTATTCCTTGCGCGCACGCGAGATACTGACTCCGAACAGGAGGGCTCTAACACCAACTATCCCGCTTGGCCATGTACTCTGCGTCTCGGCTGCAGATTGACACTTCGGTTGGCACTGTCTCCGGTCCCTACTCCGCCGCGCGAAGACCGTCTCCAAACACGCTCACGGTCTCCAGTGCTGCCAAATCCCGACTCAGGAGCGCCTCGAACGCTTCGACTTCGTCATCCATCTCGGTTGTATCTCCCGAGTCCAGCTCAACCAATGCCTCGGCCTCTGCTTCGACTTCGTCTCTGCTGCTGCCGGGCCAGGCTGCGCACTCGCGACCGGCCAGCCCCGCGGGTTCCGTGTTCGACGAAACCGTGCGCATTGCACCGGAATATGTCCTGGCCATGCACGACTACACTCCTCAAAACCAGAACGCGACGTGTCTGTCCTTCCGCGCAGGCCAGGTGATACATGTCCTGAATCGGGATTCGAGTGGGTGGTGGGACGGCGAACTGGAAGGACGGAGAGGGTGGTTTCCGAGTAACTATGTCAATGTGGATACGAGCGCACTCATGGAGGAAGATGACCCCGCGTCGCCGGTATGCTTCAGTACTTGGTTAAGCCCGACCGAGCTAATTATTAATATTAAAACACAGGCGCGCGTGCGAGGTCATGTTTCCTCGTCATCTACCTCCTCCTCAACATCATGGGTCAGCACGACGTCCCGCGAGCTCTCCCCACACACTCGCCGGCCATCGTTATCTGAAGCGTTGGGCCCAGACATAGATTCATATTGTCCCCCGATCATGGTTCCCCTCCTGCACGGTCTCTCGCTATTGCAGAATGCTGTACGGTCAAACCGGGTATCTCACTTTCAGCCCTCCACCGCCTGCATTATTTCCTGTGTCCGATCCGTACTCTCTGCAACGGACACGCTCGTCCGTGACGCCCCCATTCTGCATCGATTTCCTGCCCTAGCGCAAGAGCGACGGCGAATATTGTCCGTCTTGGCGTCGCTCGTGGCACAGGCGAAAAAGGCGTCTGATGAGACTCCGGACGAGAATCAGGAGGCGGCAGTGGACGCTATGGTGCGGTCCGGGGGCCAGGTGTTCGCCAGTGTCAGGAGGTTTCTGGCTGTGGCGGTCCAATGCGGAGTGGAGCTACCAGAACGGCGACAATCGGTCGGTTCGATAGCGGGCTCGACCGACACCGAAGGGCACTCGTGGAGTCATTCTGACTCATTTGAAGCTCGTCCAGTTTCTTATGCCCACGGAACACCCGGGGCGTACGGTCTAGACGGCTTCCATGGGCGGAGTACTCCACCTCGGACAGTCGTCCTTGCTAACCAAGGTAGTGCGCTCCGTGCACGGAGCATGGTCGACTTGCGTCGTGCTTCGCGCCAGTCGATAGAGGACGACTCGGATGCTGCCGTCCCCCTCTTACCCAATGCGATCAATGTTCCTTCGAAGACTAAGCAAGAACAGTATCTCTTTAAGGAGCGTGTTCTTAGGCACAAGGGAGGCGTACACTCTGTGAGCAGCACGTCGTCGTCCTCATCGTACTCCTCCCTGGAATCCACACCCCCGCGGGCGCCCTTCCCTGTTGGGCCCTCAACCACAGCACAGGTTATGGACGCACTGCGCTCCACGCACGACCAGTACCTGTCGACTATCGCTGCGTTCATCGGGCACGCCCACTCGCATTCGCGCTCCTCCCACGCATCGAGCACGGGGCACATGTACGAGCTCGTCCGCGAGATCGTGGAGATGGTGTGCAAGCTGCTCACGATTGTGGACGCGGTGCTGCAGCACCCGGACGTGCCGACGAACAAGCTCGGGAACCTCCAGGCGGCGAAGGACGGGCTGTACAACGTCACGAGCACGCTGGCGGAGTCGGTCCGCCTGCTCACGGTCGGCGTGAATCCGACTATGTCGGAGGACGAGGAGAAGCAGACGCTGTTGCGGTCGGCGACAGGGGCGTTGAAGGCGGGCTCGGATTGTGTTGCGGCGGTGAAGATGTGCTTGAATCGCTCGCTTGGGGAGCGGCCTTTTGTGCTGCACTTGCCGAATGCAGAGGAGCGCATGTCCTTCACGCCGAGCAAGTTCGCGCGACCGGGCCTCCCCAGGTCGAGCAGCATGGGGCGCTGAACACGTATGGTTTCCGTGGGCTTGTCGAGGAGGAGGAGGAAGAGGAGGATGTGACGCAGCGGGCAGGTATTCCGATTGGCCAGCTTGGCGTGGAGGCGTCTTCAGGTTCGGAGAGCAGTGGGCTGTCCAAGTCTTCGTCGATGCAGTCGCAGGACACCGGTGTAACGTCGCCAGACAGCTCGCTTCCGTATCTCAGCCTCATCAAAACCCCAGTCGATCGCGACCTGCCGTCACCGACCTCTTTTGCGGGCACAGACAACGATGGCACGACATGGGAGGGCAGTCAGGCACACCTGATGGAAGAACGGTTGGAGGCCAAGATCTTCCACGGCGAGCTTCCGACCGTGCCCGTCGAGCACCTGGAGCCGATACCGGAGTTCGTGCAGGACCCCCGTTGCGTGGATGCTGTCGCACGATTACTCGCTGGAGGACGTCGCGTACAACACGGAAGGGCACCTTGTGGGCGCCACCATGGACGTTCTGGTCGAGAAGATGACGCCGCACGACAGCATCGTCGACCCCGCGTTCTCCGCTGTCTTTTTCCTTACCTTCCGCCTCTTTTCGTCCCCGATCGAGTTAGTGGACACGATCATCCAGCGGTACAACCTCCTCCCGCCGGACGGCATCACGCACGAAGACGTGCAGCTGTGGCAGCAGCGCAAAGGGATCCCGGTGCGGCTGCGCGTCTCGAATTTCATCAAGATGTGGGTCGAGATCTATTGGCGGCCGGGGGTGGATGATGCTGCGTTGGAGCCGCTGGCGACGTTTACGCGCGACGGGCTGGCGGCGATGTTCCCTGGGCCTGCGCAGCGGATTCGCGACTTAATTGAGACGCGGCGGAGGACAGCCACGTCGGTGATCAGCCCCAAGAGCGAGCGCACGCGGGATCCTGGGATGTCGATTAACCCGCCTTCCGCAGCAGTACCGATGGGAGAGATTCCGCGACCGCTGATGACGAAGGCACTGTTGGCGAATCTGCGCAGCAGGAACTTTGCGGCGATTGCCATTACGGACTTTGACCCTCTGGAACTGGCGAGGCAGCTGACGGTCATGGAGTGTAATTTGTACTGCGCGATACAGCCGGAGGAGGTCTTGGAGACGGGGCAGGAGGGCGCGAAGCCGCCGACGAATGTCAAGGCGGTGTCGTCGTTGAGCACCGTCATCACGGGTTGGGTTGCAGAGAGCATTCTCAGCGAGCCGGACACGAAGAAGAGGACGCTTCTGATCAAGTTCTTTATCAAGGTTGCGGATGTAGGTCTAGCCTCCTAACTTCTTACTGCGGCTTACACTTCGTATTTCAGCGGTGCACGTCGTTGCATAACTACAGCACACCCCGATCGATGCTAGCGGCTTTGGACTCTTCCACAATCTCCAGGCTTCACCAAACATGGCTTGTGAGTTCAACCCCGCAGTTATAGTCACAATTCTAACACCTTTTCAGGGTCTTCCTCAAAAAATCGGTCACAATTAGACGCACTGCGAAGACTAGCCGACCACTCCCGAAACTATCACGAATATCGTTCAAAACTCCGCAACACTGCTCCGCCTGCGGTACCATTCCTTGGTGCGTTCTGTTCATTTTTTCAGAGCTAGCAAACTGACAACATGCGCAAGGTTTGTACTTGACGGATGTCACCTTTTGCCGGGAAGGCAACCCCTCCCATCGGGCGTCGCCGATGAATCCCAGTAAAAAATTGCTCAACTTCAATAAATACCACAAACTAGCCCGGATTATTCAGGGTGAGGATGACGATGTTTCTAAGTCTCTCCTTCTGTGTGTTGACCGCGTCTTGCAGATATGCAACGATTCCAGGTCCCGTATCAACTACGGGCTATACCGGAGGTTCAGGAATACCTGAACGGTGCCTTTGAGAACTCAAGGCACCACGGGGACCTGCAGGACCTATACCGTCGGAGGTTTGTCTCTTTGCTCTCCTTTTGTATATTAATTATTTACGATGGTTCCCAGTCTGCTTGTCGAACCCAGACAACCTGCCGACAACGTCCCAGCAGCCGACATGCGACAACTGTTCAGCTGGGCGACACGGACTCAGGCCACATCGCCATCATAGCCCATCCTTTTCCTTTTCCATTTCCTTTTCCATTTATCGTCATGTTTATCATCTCGCTTTGCATGCACATACTAATACTATACTCGGTTCGCGGCGTTTTGCCGTTTTTTCGTCTTTCTCTCGGTTTGGTCCTCATCTCTTATCTGTCGCATATCTGTCCTGCATTTTTACATTTATCTGCTTGTAACCTTACACGGATTTGGGAAGCAAAAAACTTCATTAGGATTCTACGCGTGAGGGACGATGCAAGTATTTTGTTACATAGTACCCGAAACCGTCTGCGCCCTTCTGGTTGAAGTGGCTGAACCCGCGGGAGCTGAACCCGAGATCAGGATAGGTGGTTTCGGTGATGCCTGGGCCCTAAGATGAGAGTCGCTGTGAGTTTTTTATGGGTCGGCCCATGGAGATGAGACGTACAAAGTCAAGGACGAAGGGTCGGCTTTGTGTAACCCCGAACAGGCGGGAGCTCTCTAGGAATAAAGAGTACACCGGCGAGGGATCGTTCAAAGGCGCATGGAGGCTGAGCCCGCCAACTGGAGATCGGACATCCCACATTGAGACCAGGCTGTGGCGGGCCCAGCCGGCTGCGACGTAGCTGCCGGATCCACCGCCGGAGGAGACGGAGTAGATGGGTTCGATAGACCAGGAGTTGATTAGAGTCAGCACGGGCCGGAGAGGGGCTGGAGAATGGGGAGTGGTCTCGGGGGCGCAGCCCCGGGAGGACGAGCGGAGGTCATGAATGGAGACGGAGCCGTTGTACCACCCGGATACCACGACCTCCGGAGATGATCCCCATAGGGATGAGGGAGGTCCGCCGCAGATGCCATATACCGCAGAACCGTTGCTGACAGACGCTGCCTGGCTGAGTACGGCGGACGGGATTTGAGCTAAGCGGTCGTTTGTTATCGAATGGATGGTGAGGGGTGTCGCAGAAGATGTGCCAAATGCAGCATAAGGCGAAGTGGATTCCATGCTAAGGTGTGATACCCAGCTGCGAGTTCCCAGTTCGATGGTAGAGGTTACTGCGGAAGGTATCGCGATGTCGGTGAATGTTGCCCGTCCGCCGGCAGACAGCGAAAGCAACGAGCTGCGACTCGAGGAGAGGCTTTCTAGAAGGTCTTTACTGGGGAGATGGAGGGGATGCGCGGTCGACCGCTGCACACGCAAATTGGCAGTTGTTTGACGCTTCGAGCGACCAGAAATAATAATGCGCTCGAATGTCCCATCCTGAATCCGACGCACAAGGTCTGGTCCAGTCCACCGTCGGGAATGAAAGTGAGGGCGGTGATGCAACTCCGTCTGTCACGCTGTGTGGTCAAGACACAGGACCCTTCCAGAACAACCGGAGGGGCGTCATGGTTGGTCGAAGTTCCAAAAGTATAAGAATATATAGAGCTGCCAGCGCCAATGACCAGACGCGAAGGGTTTATGGCCAGTATGGGCTGTTCTTTGCCCGCCCAGGGTGAAGCCAGAGGGCGCGCAATAAATTCGAATTGCGACCAGGACTTGTCAGCCAGAACGTCGTACTTCGCGCTGTATTTGGCAGTCCACCCGGAAGTTTGTGATTTCAACAGGCTCATCGAGGGCCTGGGGTTGTTACGCCGATATACAGCCCACCCGAAGTCGTTGACCTGCCCGAGGCAAGTTTAGTGGAAATGAGAGCTTAATTGCATTTCTACTGACGACGACATGGAAGAATCGAGAGCTTCGAGCCAAAGCAGACAGATCTTGCACGATAAGAAGTTGGTGCAAAATGAGAATGAGGATTTCGGTTGGAAGTGAATATAAGGATATCATGATAGTTTGGTGGAAACAGAGAGGAAGTAGGTGTCTTTTAAGTAGATGTCAGTAACCAACCTTTTAGTGCACGGTGCCATGGAGTCAGTCCCAAGGAGTCAACGAATACGTTGACGGCCGGAAGCGAACATTTGAGTGAACAGCCACTGATTTCATTACTTGCTACTATGATGCCATTATTGTGACAGGGCGGCGGTTAAGCTCCGAATTCAAACCCGACCAATGCTTCGACCACGGCGCACCCTCTTACAGAAAAACTTCTGTAGGCGGTACCACGACGAGTCTTTTGGTTTTCGGAAGCCACGCGAATTTATTTCCCTGACTGTATGTTCCCTGACTTTGTGGAATAACTGTTGTTGAATCGTACAAGACACGCCCGCGCAGTTGAAAAACAGGTGGGTACCCATTCACTTTGCATTCAACCGCTGCTTACTGCTTAAATAGAGCAGAAAATGCCGCGCTTCTTCGCTACGTTGATTCGATTAGGACGCATGGTCATCGTGCAGCGCGTATCGATCCATTGGACCTGATTCAGCGTGAGGAAGTCGGTGCTCTTGATCCACGAAGGTACCACCTCGTAGATGACAGCAAGGAATACAACGTCAATGGAATCGTATGGACTGGCCCAATTAACGCGTCTCAGAGAGAAGATGAGGATGAGTGGTGGACCTTGGGCCAAGTCACTGAGCATCTGCGCAATATTTACACGGGGCCAATTGCTTACGAGTATATGCATTCCACGTCCAAGACGGAGCGGTTATGGTTTGCCCCGGTCCTTTTCAACCTACGTTTGGTTAACAAATATTGAATAAAGGTTTTCGCACACCTTGGAATCTAAACAATTGGCCTCGGCTCAGGATGGAAATGCGCTATCAGTAAAATTGAAGGAACGCGTTCACGGTCTTCTAGCGAAGAGTGAAGTCTTCGATAATTTTCTACAACTCAAGTTTCCAAATCTGAAGCGGTATGGGCTTGAGGGTGGAGAATCTATGCTACCCGCCCTGGACTCTCTCTTCTCTGCCGCCGCAAAAGGTGGCCCAGCTTCCCCATTTTTTTCTAATTAATGCCGTCTAATATTTTTAAAAGCTGGTGTATCAACAATTGTTCTCGGAATGCCGCACAGAGGACGGCTTAATCTCCTCACTGATCTCCTCGAATATTCGCCAACTTCCTTTTCCATAAAATCAAAGGCGGCGCCGAAATCCCCGAGGACTTGGGAGCAGAGGGCGATGTACTCAGTCATTTGGGTATGCCCTTTTCTTATCTGGCCCTGCAGCTGCTGATCCTGGAGCATATAGTTGCTTCGCCTATCCTGAACTACGACGGCGCTTCGAACCCAATACAAGTCTCTCTTCTTCCAACCCGTCTCACCTCGGTAAGTCAATGAACCAGCGGAGCCTTTCCTTTGTTCACTTGATTCATTCAGAGGCCGTTAATCCTGTTGCGATGGGAAAGACTCGCGCAAAACAGTATTCTCTCCTCAAAACTTCTCCTGAGGACTGCGACTTGGGCGACAAGGTGATGTGTGTTCAACTGCACGGCGATGCCAGCTTTGCTGGCCAAGGAGTCGTCATGGAAAGCTTGGGATTGAGTGCGTTTCGAGCCCGAGTTTAGGCCTCTTGTTCCTATTATTGATGAGCTGCCTTAGGCAACCTTCCGCATTTCACCAGCGGTGGAAGTGTTCATCTTGTGGTGGACAATAACGTCGGATACACTACCCCGGCAACCGGCGCCAGGTCATCGCTGTACTGTTCTGACATCGGGAAGATGATCAATGCGCCTATATTGCACGTCAACGGAGACCACCCAGAGGGTAGCATTTTTTTTTTACTTGGACAGCCACGTAGCTCATCGTGCTTTAGATGTCGTAAGAGCCATGGAAATAGCATTCCAGTATCGCAACTATTTCCGGAAGGTAACCGAGTCCATGAATATACCACACCGTGGTTGATATTATCCTGCAATTAGGATATCATCGTCGACCTCTTGGTGTACCGAAGATGGTTGGTTTCTGGTTTCCTTCGATCTCTTACCGTATCACTCATCTGCTTTCAGGGGGTAAAACTCGAAACAAGGATTCAAATGTCGGACTACTGACCTATTGAACAGTCACAACGAGCTTGATCTGCCTCATTTTACCAATCCGCTCATGTATGAGAAGATCAGCGCCCGGCGGACTGTGCCGGAACTGTATGAGGCGAAGCTCGTCGTACGTCAATCCTCTCTACTTCACTCTATCGATGCCGACTCCGTGTTTCAGAAGAAGACGTCCTCGACCCGAACAAAATAGCCTCTATCCGCGCTGCATACAAATCCGAACTCGAAGCTGCGCTTTCACGCGTTGCCTCGCATGTCCCCTCGGCCTCGATGCTTGAAAAGCAGTGGAAAGGCATTGTGTGGCCCGCGAGCCCATCGGCGGACAGAAACCCGGCAACTGGTGTCGAACAGGAACGGCTGAAGTCGGTGGGTACGGCGAGTGTCAAGATTCCGGACGGTTTCGTAGGTTTCCGAATGATGCAAAGGCTCAATTACTTATCACCATGTTCGCAGGAAATCCATCCCAAATTGCAACGGCACGTCAAGAATCGCCTTGCGAGCATCGATTCGGGGAAAGGGCTAGATTGGGCTACTGCTGAGGTTTATTTCGTCCGCACTCACGTATGAAAAACTGCTAACGGTGTACGCAGGCGCTAGCTTTTGGGTCGCTTATGCAGGAGGGCTTTGACGTACGGATCTCTGGTCAAGATGTCGGGCGAGGGACCTTCAGCCAGCGGCACGCGATGGTAGCATTTCTCGAATGCAATTATGAAATGGTATTTATCCGAATATCCCAGCTCGTAAACCAGAAGACCGAGGGCGTGGTGGTCCCATTGAATGAGGCGTTGGATGCTGCCGGGAAGCTGGAACTTGCCAATAGTAAGTCCCCCTTGGCAGTATCTCTGAAATACTCGCTCACAATACTTTTCAGGTTCTCTGAGTGAGATGGCTGTGCTAGGAGTACGTTTTTCTGCCCGCGTCTTTCCATCTCAATTTATGAGGCCTTCTTAGTTTGAATACGGAGCAAGCTGGGAGCGGCCTAATCTTCTGCCCATCTGGGAGGCTCAGGTCGGTCTTTTTCCCTGCTATTCTCATCTACTCATTTCTTCGAAAGTTCGGAGATTTTTTCAATGGCGCACAGGTGAAGCTGAACTGGTCCGGTTAATGAAAGAAGAAAATTGATTTGTTCGGCAGATTATCATCGATACTTATATTGCGTCAGCTGAAAGTACGTGCATTCGCCTTACTTCATTACAACATGTTGACGGGGCGACAGCTAAGTGGTTAAAACAAAGTGGAATTGTCCTCCTACTTCCACATGGACTCGATGGGGCTGGTCCAGAGCATTCATCTTCGCGTCTGGAGCGCATGCTTCAAGTGAGTCTAAATGTTACTCATCTGGTCTTTTCCTTATTCACTTGTAACTCTACAGCTCTCCAATGATCGCTACACTACGATGAATCGGAACCGTTCTACAATATCAATATGCACGTCTGTTTCCCAACAACGCCAGCGCAATATTTCCACCTGCTGCGAAGACAGATGAAGCGCAACTTCCGTAAGCCCTTGGTCGTAGCGGGTCCCAAGGCGCTCTTGCGGTTGTCTGTGCGTCTTATCGCTTTTACATTCCATGATAATAGCTTGACTTTCGAATTAGGCTGCATCATCTTCTCTTCGCGAGCTTGAATCTGGGACGTCGTTCCAGCCCGTATTCCGGGACCCAACAGACAATGCCTCCTCTGCCAAGCGCGTTGTATTGATGACGGGGAAGATTTATTACGATCTTCTCAAGGAACGGCAGGCGCGCTCATTGGACAAGGAGGTCGCTTTCATCCGTCTGGAAGAGCTCGCGCCATTCCCGTTCGCGGAACTGCGGGCGGCGCTGAAGGAATATTCTGCAGTCGAGGAGGTGGTGTGGCTGCAGGAGGAGCCCAAGAACCAGGGCGCGTATACGCATGTCGCGCCGAGGGTGGATAGCGTGTTGCATGACTTAGGGCTGGACGGAGTGGTTTACAGAGGCAGGAAGAGAGCGCGCTTCCTGCGCCGGGAATTGGTAAGATATATGGGGTGCAGCAGAAGGCAATCATCGAGGCTGCTTTCGAAGGACTTTAATTGTAGTTTTTCGGCGAAATCAATCGAATATTGTGCAATCAATTGTTTACGTATGCTTACATACGCTGCTTGGGCGTTGATCAATACGTGGTGACACGAATTCGCCAGTGGTTGTCTGCGACACCTCCTTGACTCTCTCCGCGATACACGTTCCACAGAAACACCATGCTCGATTTTGAAGACGTTGAGGAACGCGATGGTGAGCGACTTCTGGCCCGCGACGCTCGGTATCAGCTTCCCTAACTTTTTCCCGTTTCAAGGCGTGCGGTTGTCGTGGAATGTGTGGCCGTCGTCGCGTATAGAGGCGACTAGAACTGTGGTGCCGATCTCAGCATTGTACACCCCGCTAAAGCCAAGAGAAGATCTCCCTCCGGTCTTGTATGAGCCCGTGGCTTGCAAACCTCCTTGTCGCGCTATTCTCAACCCCTACTGGTTCGTCTGCCTCATACAATACGTGTTTTCGATACGTTTCTGAACCACGGACAACCAGCCAGATCGATATTCGGGGAAAGCTTTGGATTTGCCCGTTCTGTCTGTCGCGCAATGCGTTCCCTCCCCATTACAAGGACATCTCCAACACCAACCTCCCCGCGGAACTCTTACCAAAATACACTACTATTGAATATACACTTTCGCGCCCCGTCCAGGTTCCCCCGATCTTCCTCTTCGTTGTGGATACTTGCCTCGACGAAGAAGACTTAAAAGCTCTCCGCGATGCCCTGGTCGTTAGCTTGAGCCTCATCCCCCCCTACTCTCTCGTTGGACTTGTCACGTATGGAACCATGGCGAGTGCATACCTTTCACCCTTATCAGCTGCCGTAACACCGTCATTAGACTCAAGTGCACGAAATCGGCTATGCGGAATGCAACAAATCCTACGTCTTCCGCGGTGCAAAGGAGTACCAGCCCAAGCAAATTCAAGACATGCTTGGGCTTAGCTCGCAGTCGCGTGCCGCCCCTCGCCCTGGCCAGCCGATGCCGCAACAGTCGTTTGGAGCCTCGAGATTCCTGCTTCCCGTACAGCAGTGCGAGTTTCCAGTTGACCGGTATTCTCGAAGGGTTGACCCGCGACCCCTGGCCGGTTGCCAACGATAAACGCCCTCTGAGATGCACGGGTGTTGCGCTGAGTGTTGCTGTGGGGCTTTTAGAGGTAGACCGTAGCGGCTTTCTATTCTGACAGCTGCTCACACTATCTCAGACCACATACCCCAACACCGGTGCTCGTATCATGTTGTTCGCTGGCGGACCTGCTACTGAAGGGCCTGGCATGGTCGTTAGCAATGAACTCAAAGAGCCCATCCGCTCCCACCACGATATTGATCGGGATGCCGTCAAGCATTTCAAGCGTGCTACCAAAGTGAGCTTAAATTGTGCATATAAGTGGACACTCACCCAATTCATTCAGTTTTACGAAGGTCTCGCTAAACGCGCTTCAAACAACGGGCACGCCATCGATCTCTTTGCCGGATGTCTTGACCAGGTCGGGCTTCTCGAGATGAAATCGCTCCCCAATTCTACAAACGGCGTGATCGTCTTGTCCGACTCCTTCGCGACGTCGATATTCAAGCAGAGTTTCCTGCGCTTGTTCAACAAAGACGAAACAAGGCCACCTGCAGATGGGTTTCAATGCCACCTTCGATGTTCAGGTTCGTATACTTCTTGTACCCTATCGTAACCTCGCTCTAAACGGCCGAAAAGACAACAAAAGAACTCAAAGTCTCTGGACTCATCGGGCACGCCATCTCTGCCGGAAAGAAATCCCCTTGCGTGGGCGAGACAGAGATTGGTATCGGTCAGACCTCGGCCTGGAAAATCAACGTCATTACTCCTCGTACCTCGACTGGTGTCTACTTCGAAGTCGTCACTCCCGCCGGTCAACCCCTCCAGCCTGGCTCGCGTGGACTCATTCAATTTGTCACACATTATCAGCACGCCTCTGGGTTCCAGCGTCTTCGCGTCACGACGATCGCGCGGAACTTTGCAGAAGCCGGTTCACCGAGCATTGCGGCGTCGTTCGACCAAGAGACCGCTGCGGTCTTGATGGCCCCGAATCGCCGTGTTCAAGGCCGAGATTGACGACTCGCCCGACGTGCTGAGATGGCTCGACCGCATGTTGATACGGCTGTGCCAGAAGTTCGCCGATTACCGCAAGGAGGACCCTACAAGTTCCGGTTGACGGACAACTTCAGCATCTATCCTCAGTTCATGTTCCATTTGCGGAGGAGTCAATTTTTGGCAGGTGTTCAACAACAGTCCTGACGAGTCGGCCTTCTATAGGTACGTTTGCTCTCGGCGAGTCGTATAGCATGGTACTGATCGCTGCATTTTAGGCATATCTTGAACGAGGAGGATGTTAACAATTCGTTGATCATGATACAGCCTACCTTGATGTCCTACACCTTCGACACCCCGCCACAGCCCGTTCTTCTGGACAGTGTCTCCATCAAGCACGATGTCATCCTTTGCTGGACACGTTCTTCCACATCCTCATTTTCCACGGCGAGCTTGTGGCGCAATGGCGCAAGCAGGGATACCAGGACCAGGAAGGCTACGACAACTTCAAGGAGTTGCTCGAAGTGCCCGTTGCTGATGCCCAGGTATGCATACTCTTTTTCATGGTTCCGTGCCTGCGTCTTACACCTCCGCAGGATCTTCTCGTGGACGCTTCCCCATCCCGCGGTACATTGTCTGCGACCAGGGCGGCAGTCAAGCGCGGTTCCTGCTTTCAAAACTCAACCCGTCCACGACGCATATGACCAACAACATGTATGGATCTTCGCAGGCCGCCGGCGCCGGGCAGGCTATCTTCACGGACGACGTCAGCTGCAAGTGTTCATGGAGCATCTGAAACGACTGGTAAGTTTTTACTTCCTCCGATGGTGAGGTCGAGCTAATGAATGATTTTTTCCTCCAGGCGGTTGGCGCACAGACGAATTGATGTGAAAAGATTTGCTTTGTTGAATTAGTTTATGTCCTAGCAGTCTGCGTTGACGCTCTTAAATAAATTATGACTTCGAACTTGGTATTGCATTGGAATTTAGTAACTTGCGGCGTTCAAGAATCAGGACAGAGGCGGGCGCGTCCCGCGTGATGGACACCGCCACGGTCGCGTCTCGGAGCCATGCCGCCATCGAGTCAGGCGTCGTCAAGCGCGCAACAGCCTCAACTTGCTTTCTGCCATGCCAGTCGCCTGCGCTCACGAAATCCTGAGCTTCGACTGCTCTCCTTATGGCTCTCATGCGGGGTATAGCAGACCGACAACCAAACAGCGAGAGGATGCCGCGACCCTAGAGCCTGCTTCAAAGGGAAAGCTGAAAAGGACGGTACCCGACGACGCTGGAGACTCGGGGCCCTTCTCTGCTCCTCTCGTCCTTCCTGGTGATGATTTATCGGAGGACCCGGAATACCCACCTCAAAGCATTCACGAATGGCAAACCGATGAGGACCGGAATGAGGTCAAGCCGGGGAAGAACACGATATACGTCGCTGCTCCTCCGACCATTGACTCAGACATTTCGTTCGTGAAGTCTTGGTCCGAGCCAAAACATGCAGACAGCATATCCGTTGAGGCTCCGAAGATTGAAGAGGTCGCCGAGTACCTGAAGGCGTTCTATCATGGCATGCCCGTGAAACTGTTGCCGCCTCCGGCCCTGCGTCTTACACAGTGGGGGGACGGGAAGCTGTCCAAGACGCCGCGCTACATTGGCTTGAACACGGCCACGGAATGCGTGCGCATCCGCACACGCGCGTCTCAGGACGGTGTATTCGCGCGCCAACTGAACCTAGACGACCTCCTGGATGCTGCGATCAGCCTCTTGCCCGACGACGCATTTGCGTTTGCTGCTCCTCGTGCCGTTCGATATTTATGAGAGCCCCGACGACGATTTTGCTTGTGGGCGTGCGTATGGGGGCAGCCGTGTGGCAGTCATCTCCACCGCAAGGTATGCTTGCGTCTGTCCCTACATCTCTCCTGGGTTCAATTTTAATTGAACGAGGTTAGATATCATCCTGGTTTGGACCGATACCAGAAAGTGGACAGGGTGCATTCTTGGCCGGCTTCGCACTGCAAACGATATATAGATGCCTGTTGTCCGAGGCAGACAATCCAAAGCCGAAGAAGAAGAAGAGTGGGAAAACTGCAGAGGAGTCAGGTTCGCTCAAACCGACGAGCTACGCTGCGCTTTCCCCACTACACGCTTGCTGTGGTCGCGCATGAAGCTTTGCCTTCTTTAGAAGAGTCACCATCTTCTGCCGCCTTGTCGGCGTTGTGGCTCGGGGCCGTGCGTGTCGCACCGCGAGCCACGAACTCGGGCATTGCTTAGGCATCGACCACTGTGTTTATTACGCCTGCTCCATGCAAGGCACGGCGAGTCTGGCTGAAGACGCGAGACCAGCCGCCCTTTCTGTGTTCCGGTGGATCTAGCCAAGATGCTCCACGCCTCCGGCGCAGACCGTGAGGAACGATACCGCGCGATTCTTGACTTTTGCAGCAAACACCCGCAGTGCCATTTATTCGCGGCCCCTTCGCAGCGTGGATTCGGCCTCAATTGTCTGAAGATTCCGCGAATTCGAAAAGAGCCAAGACCGCTGGAGGGAGCTCTCGAGACTAGTGCATTCCCAATCGTATGTACTACAGCTATTTATGTATTTTTGTACTCGACAGCTTTCCGAATCGTGCCAGTACTCTTTAGCAAGCAAAGACCGCGGGTCCTACAACGGAAGTTAGGACTGCGGTGTGGAATTAATTACGCCCAACGCACCTGTACGGTGTAACTGGTAATCCCGAAAATGGACGTGACGATTCCGGGGTCAGATGAATGGTATGCTCCAGGGAAGGTGACCGTCGCTGGCTTCACGAGCCCTGCGTCCCGGGGCCGGTGATCGACAACTGTGCGCAGCTCATCTGGCTATGGATCAGCCACAATATATTTACGCACAACATATCAAGACTGACAAAGAACTGGGCGCCGGGATATTGCGTTGCGAATTCAAGACCTGTCGAGACGGCAAATCAGAAGACGCTTCAGTCGACAAATAGCTGAACCGACCGATATACTCGACTCTCAGCAAATAATCACCGCTCGCGATGCAGTCAGGGATGGTGAAGGTCGCATTGCCTTTATTAATAAAGAGCAGGTCGGACCCCCACTGATGCGTGGTGGGGTTCAAGCCACTCTCCCAGATTTTGAACCAGTTGAGGCCTGCGGTTATTTAATCAGCGCGGGTTGGGCGGTGGTCAAAATGGAACGGCGCTTGCCGGTGACGTTGGTTTGAGTCGCCGATGGGACGGCAGCACTGGTGGGGGCACGATCCAGATCTTAACAGTACGCGGGAACCGTGAATGCACTTACAGATACGCGATGACGGGGCCTAAAAACGTACAATCAGGCAACGAGAAAAATTCCAGCCCAGATCTAGTGCACTTACCCTTGTTGGTGGGGTCGATGGGGTCGGCGGGGTCAGGTCCAAGGTACCCCGCAGCTGTACGGTGGAACTGGGCGGTAACTTGCGCGCCCGCGGGGACGTTGATCACAGCTTGCGAAACGGGCTGGATGAAGTTTGTGTTGCAGACCAAATTGGGGGAGCTGAGGTCCGTGATAGCCTAGGTAACGCAGCCATGAGTGAATTGAATACATAGTTGCGAAAGCGCTACGTACGGTATTTGAAGTGGGGACGCGGACTCCGACGGCGTGGCCTTGGTCCACTCCGTTGACGGAGAGCGCCTGTGGTTTCGGGTTAGCTCCAAGCCAAGCAACCACCCGCCAGCCGATATTGACGCACAGAAAAAACTGTGCCGGCCGAGGCAGAGCCCAAGAGGAGGAGGAGCGAGAGCAGCGGCGTCATATTTCTGATGGCGTTAGCTTGGAGAAACTAGATTCAGCGCATACAACGGATTTATAGAATTGTCGAGTCGCAAAATGATGCACCCGAATCTCGAATCCAGTCTTGAGATCAACATACTCGCTGGCAAGTCATACGGCATTCTGCACTACTTCCATGTATCCACAGTTTGTGCGACGGGCCCCCGCTGCTCACCGATTGGCCATGTGCGGGATCTTGTGCTTTTCTCAGCGACATTTAACGTTAACGGAGACGGAGAACTCATTTAGATTAAGTTGTAGATCAGCAAACGGTCGTATCGCCTGTCAGAGGCCCATATTAGACGTCTTGCGACCAGCTGGAGGGAATATTCAACGACAGAAGAGTCTGCACGAACTCAGCTCTGCACAAACCGTTCAGACGAGACGAGAATCCAACAAGAGGACTAGCAGGTAATGTAGTGTGCAACGGTCATCAGCTCGACGGCGTCCAACGGAAGTGCAAAGTTTTGGGGTTCACCGCCGCGATAACAACGGGCAAAGATTTCCGCGGATAGACCGACATTTAGTCTAGTGGCCGCTGGTAGAGTAGAGGGTGCTGCAAAGAGTCGCGGATGGTGACAGTTCGATGGGGAGAACGGATTTGGGAACACTTTCAGGCTAAGTGTAGACTTTGATGGACTCCCGAGGTGAGCGCGCCGCGCGGCAAGTAAATAATCTGGTTATCGATCTGGTTATCGCTGATAGTCGCCTTTAATACGGCAGGGTGGTATGTGGGCGAAGAAACCTGGCTCAATAAAACATTCAGCGGGGCTCAATAAACATACCATTATTTCTCCAGGTTCAGTAGAACTTCGGGTGAATTAACGCCTTGTGATCCACACGCGACAGCGATATACTTGTTGGCCATCGCGAGTAGCTCCTTCTCAGATTCTACATGTGAGGGCGCGCAGCTCCCTGAGATGCGGCAGAATGTACCACTTGCGCATACGAATTCACGGCGCATGAATACGTTGGCGTAGATATCCTTGCCGTCCTAGCTGCAGCCATAGCCTAAACGAGACTCGAGCGTATGTCGTGGTTGGGAGCACAGCGGCCGGCCCGGTGTCCGGCCCGTCACTTCTCAGCGCTCTTTCTCAGCCTAAACCCAACCACAACCTAACCGGGCCAACCCATCTGCTTTTTTTGTGTTACAGCCTTTCATTGACCAATTGGACACTTTCTGAGCAGAACCTCCGAGCAAGAAAATTATCTCTGTCGTCGATCGGCGTGCAGAGTGAAACCTCCATTATCTTTGTGTACGTGACGGCATGTTAGCGCGCCAATAATTTGGCCTCTGTGCTTGCTCTCCCACAAACCCTTGTCTTTTCGTTCTCTTGGCCGCCATTTTCGACCCTTCCATTTATAATCTCAGGGTCTGGTTGAACTGGGAACCGTGTTTCGAGTCTGTCTGAGGACTTGCGATTTTTCACGCCAAGACTTCACCTCGACCTCTCTGGCATAAACACTCGCTTCGGAGTTCTGCACCGTGGCAGTGCACGCGTCCACTTGTCGAAAATCCCAACAGCCGCGAAGCAGCAAGTTGTGGTAGATAACCATGCGCTTTATATCGCTCATTGACTTTACTGGATCATGCTCTTGAGGACCTACAACTCATTTGAAAATCCACGTTATCATGTCGACGCCTTGGCGTGCGTTTCCCAGCCCGAGGATTCTCCTCCTGAACGCTAGGTAAAAACCTTGTGACAGAGTAAATCCGCGAGGGGAGTTGGCCCGTCCGCCAGGAACCGTCGCGCCTGGGCTTCATAGGATGGTGCACGGAATGCGAGTGGTCTCGGAGAATCAAAGCGCACATTGCTGGCTAATCCTAGAGCCCCAACGTGGCCTGCCCCCTTTGCGCGTCTTGTTATTTAAGCGCTTGGACTCGGGCATGGAAAACCAATGCCTTAGGCCTCCGTACTCACCATGCCGACGATTCCCCTGATCATGACGGCTGGGTGCGTTTCTCTTCTTTCAACAAATATGGGACAGCGACGCGTTTGCTAATTTCATTTATTCAAATTCAGGATCTCGCGATATCGGGCGACC